>CM067376.1:249537757-249605257 GCA_034510155.1 Eucriotettix oculatus
CGAGCAAGTTGTTTGCTAGGAAGAAGGGGTTTTTCCACCCGCCGTCTCGCCTCTCAGAATAAACAACAAAAGGGGCTGCGACTGACACCTGGACTAACGTCGCCGTTTCGGAATGCCTGGGAATTTGGTGACTGGGTGGCGTGTTTTCCCCAAATAAACAAGGGATATGATTGGAGGATATCCATCCCTGCCACCTTAGTGATAGGTGTCTGATAAGTGGGGACAAGGCTTTAAAGAGGCTGGCGGAGACAATTTGAGGATTAGATTGTTCGAGAGATCGTGAAATGGATGGAGAGAGGAGATTAGATTTTTCGAGAGATCGTGAAGTGGATGGAGAGAGGAGATAGAAGAGATTTTGGAGAGATTTTGCAGTGGATTTAGGAGAGAGGAGGTAGAGGAGAGATTGGAGAGATTTTTGCAGTGGATTTAGGAGAGAGGAGATTGGTGAGGTGGCAGCGGCGACCATGCTTTGAGCAGTCCAGGAAGCAGGGAAGAAAGGCATTAGCAACAAGGAAAGGAAGACTTCGTGCTTATGTCGACCGGCCGCTTCAAGTTCCACAACACGGAAATTACAGCGAGACGCCCATGAAGACAACTCAGGTTCGTCAACGAACTGATCTGCTACACGTGATCACCCAAATCATTAGTACCCTGAGATTATAATTAATAAATATATATTTAAACTTAATAATTAAATTCATTTAAATAATATCCCCCCCACGTGAAATGGATGGAGAGAGGAGATAGGGAGATTTTTCGAGAGATCGTGAAGTGGATGGAGAGAGGAGATAGAAGAGATTTTGGAGAGATTTTGCAGTGGATTTAGGAGAGAGGAGGTAGAGGAGAGATTGGAGAGATTTTTGCAGTGGATTTAGGAGAGAGGAGATTGGTGAGGTGGCAGCGGCGACCATGCTTTGAGCAGTCCAAGAAGCAGGGAAGAAAGGCATTAGCAACAAGGAAAGGAAGACTTCGTGCTTATGTCGACCGGCCGCTTCAAGTTCCACAACACGGAAATTACAGCGAGACGCCCATGAAGACAACTCAGGTTCGTCAACGAACTGATCTGCTACACGTGATCACCCAAATCATTAGTACCCTGAGATTGTAATTAATAAATATATATTTAAACTTAATAATTAAATTCATTTAAATAATATCCCCCCCCAATCATTTACAATATGGATCCTTTTTGGGGGGGAGGGGGGGAGGTTAACAGGCTACATGAGGCCAAAGAATTGATTCCTATAAAAGAACCGTTCTCTAAAACGACTGAATAAGAAGATTTACGTCTTACAGGTCGATTCGTAGAGTCGTGAGCGAGTTATTTAAGGCGTAGAATCGGGAGAAAATTGATTGAGCCATCGAATCTTGAGCGAGACACCTGCTAGAGAGTCGTCGGGTTGAGATTATTATCAGGTACTGAATGGAAGTAGTTGCTACCACCACGCACAACGTCAGTACTTCAAATGCATCCTCCACACAAATGTGCGGCGAACAGGTGAACAGTTTGTTCAGAGGCTTTCACAGTTAGTGATTGATAAAAATTATCCGCTTTTAGACGCTCTGTTGCTCTTCTGTTGCATTGGACTACTCTGGCGATATTTGAGGGTCGATTCGCGAACAATCCCCATGAGAATTTGGAAGCTCTTAGTGATAGGAGGAAACACGCAAGTTTGTGCAAATGTATAAAGTTTATACAGGTGAATCGGCTTGGAAAGAAATAACAAATCTCTTTCGGCGCCGACTTATATATCTGTAATGGTCAAACACGTCTACTCGGACTTCGGCGGTTTTTGAATAAAAAGAAAAGAGACATTGTTTGACAAACAGGGGTAATAAAAGTCAGACATTTGGCGTCAGTGGGATAAGGTCCAAGGCCTCTGGAATGTGGGGACCGTGGCTGGAAAGAATCGTGAATTTTCTCAAAAACCTTGGGGGAGAGGGGCAAACTATTCTTCCCAGAGAAGAGTAACAATAAATCTGATTGGTTAATATCCATCCCTCCAACGTCCGGATATGAATTAAAGAAGTGGAGAAGAAATATTAAAAACCCTTGCAGAAGGGGAGACAGGTGATAAACAGATATTGAGGAGAAAAAAAGAAGTTGATCAGATGATATTAGTGGCAGATTGTGCGATTTAAGCGCAGATGATCACATTTTCCGACAGATAGTCTGAAGAGACGAGGCGAAGACTGGAAATTGTCCTGAACTAGGAACAATAGAAGCGGTTTCGAGGCGTAGTCGAGAACGACCCAAATAGCAGCGAGAGAAGACACGGTAATTACCCCGTAACATTTTTGCTGATTTCCTATACAGATCCGGGTAGATTTTGTGTGAAATATTTCCTCCCCACGAGATCTAGAATTTTAGTTGTAAGAGAACTAATTATTTATATGTTGTGTTTATTATAAAATTAAAGCAGTTTTCATAAATATTAGTAATATAAGTTAAATGTTTAACATAACTTACATTGTGAATGATTATAAAATAAATAATATCCCCCTATTCATTTCGACACGTTCAAAATTAAAGAAAAATGGAAACGTACACATGGAGGAAAATTTTTATTTGATTGGGATTCCTTGCCTTCAGAAATACTGACGAATTTTCGGGTAACGCTAATCTGTTTTGGCTAGGCTAAGGAAAATAAAGTGAGCAGTTGTACACACACACACTCACTCACACACACACACACATATATATATATATTTCTTAAACTTAGAATCAGTGAAATGGTAAATTATTTCCTAAAGAAAGCATGAAAGTAGTGAAGTGAATTCTGTGTGGTTCCTGACTTCTCTTTTCTTTCTGGTTAAAATCTCATAAGACAATACGAAATTGTTCCTGAGTTTTAATTCTATTAGTAATTTGTAATTGATAAATAATTTATAATTATTGTCTTGGTTTCCTAATATTAGAATAAATTTGAATTAATAGCCAATTCACAGAGTAAACAACTTTTCATTTAATGCACACCATGATTCGTCCTTAAACTTTTGACTACATCAGACATAATTCATTCAGGTTATTAAATTTAAAAAAAATTGTAGATCCCCATTAATTTTGGCATAAAAGGTGGAGGACCTAATATATATCATTAAGGTTCTAACTGACCTTTGATGGAGTCCAGGATGAAGTTTTTATGTATATGTTTGACCTGTATTTTTTTGTAAAAATGAATGGTAACTACGTAGTTCAAAATTAAATGTCCTGAAGAAATTTTACCTGATTAGATTCTAATTGTGAGGTGAAAACGTTGCGTGACTAAACTAAAAAGTTTTGAACGTGTATTGGTCATTAATTTTCTTTTCTTTTGATTAATAAATCAGTACGTCGAAGAAACAGAATCTAAGTGCCTGGAAAAATTATGTCAATACGACCATTATCCGTAAGTATATACATATAAGAAAATTTTAACTCCAATGTTTCAGTCTTCCACATTAACCCAGCCTCGTCAACCAGGTAGGATATGAAAATGAGTGAATAACGCGGCATACGAAATTTTAACATAGCTGGAGCTATATGAATCGTTGCGAACAACTTTTGCACGGTCCGTGTGGCTATAAACAGAATCAATCAGTTCCTATTTCCATTGCATTAATGAGAAGCATTGACAACTTTGCTGATTAACTGACCTCGTATGATCTCTATATGGCTTACACAGTGGGGGTACATATTCATAATAAGCGGGAGCAAGGAGAAATTCCAAATGATAATTGAAGTTGGACCATACGTATTATGAGTAGAGAGGCTTGAAAGTTTCTATGGTGTCTCAGTTTTGGAGAGGAAACGAAAGATGAAATTTTTTCCCATGAATAGTTGAATATACCCATAGCAAGGTTCCGTTTGAGGTGTGGCGACACTGAGGACTTGATCATTGAAATTACAACCAAGCTAAATCTAATTTGCTTAATGCATGCTTTTGAAGGCGTCACACTTACCATTGCTCCTGGTGCTTCTTTCGTGTCACCACTGCACGCTGCCACGCTGAGTGACGGCGCTGTCGCTCTTATGGACTCGGTCGTTCCGCTGACTGCCTCACGAAGAAAGGTCGCACACTCTGGAGAAGATGAAGACTGATAAACTTTGACGTGCTTCGAAAACTTCATTAATGCCTAAGGCTGCCTTGTCGTCTCATTTTCTATGTCCATGTCCATGCGTTGTTACTGATCATTTGCTTTTGGAGATTATACTCACGCAAAACCTGTAATGGAAATGAATTCTGACATAAGATTTTCGCCAAAAGTTGATATGGATACGCTCTCAGTAAATTTTCAAATTAAATGCATCTGAAATCCAACTGAAAGGCCGTGTTCAGACCAGATATACGCAGAACTATCGTGTTGACTTTTGACAAAATTATCAAGCCCGTTCTGCACAGACAGAGTTGAAGTCCTTCCTATTTCGTGAAGGTAGAGTAAAACGGCGACGTTCCGGGCTCGAGCCGCGCTCCACGTCGAGATTTTTCCATTCTGGTTTTTTAAAATCAGTTTCATGGCCCAGGCGAATTCCAATTTGATGTAATTCTTTCCTTATATAATATTAGATCGCGTCAACTGGAATGCTATTGGCGACCACACTGATTAAATTAACAAAGCAAAGGAAATTATAAAATTCTGATTATGAGGTTCATAGTTTCCGTGTCATACATATTGATCACATTTATAAATTCTAATAGCGTGTTCAATGTCTCTTCCGATATGATTTCCTTTCGTCCAGATGACCCTAGTATATTTCTTCTCTGATTGTTGTAATCGGGGGTGTGCAAAATGATGTGGTTCATGGTTTGGTGTATCTTGCAAGAGTTGGATTGGGGTGGAGGTTCTCTGGAAAGAAGATAGCTGTGATGGTTGGCCTTATCCTGTAAAATCCTTGGTGAAGACCCGATCATGATTGTTAAGGTGTAGGCGGAAGGTTCGTTGTTACTTGATCTTCTGACGAGGTTCCAGTAATTTCGTGTTATACATTCTATAAGTCACCTGCGGAGCATCTATATTAAATATTAAATTAAACTGAGTTTAGCTTGTCGGTGATCCAACTCATTTCCTAAGATTTTGCAGTGGGAATGAATCCAGCACATGATAATATGGTAATTGTTATTCAATTTCCAAACGTTGTCTCTGATGTTTGGTTTTTTTTAGGTATATAGTAAGGTTTTTTTTCATTGCGTTTATAGCATTTAATGAGTCGCACAGGATTAACGTCTTTGGACCAGGTTTCTTCCAAGCAAGATTTTGTGGTCAACAATAACGCGTAAGTCTCAGATGAAGCATCCTCTGGATTGCTTGAGTTTTTAATGACTCATTAGTAAGCATGGCACATGCAACTCCATTAGTATATTTTGACACGTCTGTGTAACGTTCGCTAAGATCATTGAGTGCCGACCTCCTGTAATGTAGTGGCTAGCCTCTAGTTGCTGCCTCACAACTCAGGGGTCCCGGGCTCGAATCCTGGCATGGGCTTGGATGTTTGTGTCGTCATGGTCGCGAGGACCGGGATTAAGGCTACTGGGGAATTGATACAATGACCACGTATCACCCCAAATTCGGTATGTGTCACGCCAGATGACAGCAGCCTCGGTAGGCCTAGGCCCTCAAGAGGGCTGTTGAGCCATTGGAAGAAGAAGATAATTGAGTACTGAATTTCAATCGAAACCGTATTTTTGGTTGTTGACGTATCTAGTGAGGGGTTATCAGTCGGGATTACCGTGCATGTACACGGATGAGTTGATATCAGGTAGAGGATTGAGGGGAAGGGGATTTAATAATTAGAAGCGATTTGGTTGACCAAGTAATGCAATTCTTTTGTCTTTGAATGAAAATCTTGGCAACTTAAATCAAATACACAATGTCCATTCTTCACCGAATAATGTGATTCGTAAATTGTTGTGAGCCTCAGAATGAGATTTAAACGAAATAGAAATAAATCGTAATTGACCGATAATCGACTCGGATTAGCTGAGATTATCAACCACGCTAGATTATTAGGTGAGAGTCTTGGTCCGGGTATAGATTTTTCCATACTGATTTTCTAACATAATAAATGATGAAAAATATTAGAAAACCTATGCATACTATGATAAAAAATACTAATAAAGTTTTAATTTTGTCAATTTAGAACCTACGAACCTATAACTCGATGAATTGTTTCTAGCAATAGTCGGAAGTAATTTCAATCGAACTCGAATAATAAATCGTTGGCTCAGATTTTATATTTTAGTTTATGTGTGTTATAGATACATCGAGAAAGACTTAGTATATATTATTGTTAGCAATGAAGATCTTTCCTGACAGAGAGAGACAGACGATCTTCGTTACGTATTGTGTGTTGTGGTATTCAGTTCTAAGTCTGATCTATCTTTCTCAAGCCCTTTCATTTCCGCATAAATACCACATCCAACATCCTCCCTAATTCGTTTAGCGGTTTTCATTGACCTCCTTCTTCTGTTCTTACCCCACATACTTCCCTCTACTGCTAATTTTACAAGACCCTCATATGTCAAAACCTACCGTCCACGTTTCGCACCCATCTAAGGATCATTATTAACAATGATTTCCTCATTTTTGCGGAAGCCTTCCTTGCCTGTGCTTTCCTACTATTCACGTCTGCTATACTTCTACCATCTCTATCTATTATGCAGAATTATTTAACTTCCGTCGAGATGTCCCTTCCCAATCTAACAACCTGTGTTATTCCACTGTTTTCCATACTACACTCCATAACCTTGGTTTTCCGTCTATTAATCTTCGTATTGAACTCGTTCTTCAGGACCATTTATATTGGTTCCCAAGTCTTTTTCTGACTCCCCTAATACTACAATATCATTTGCAAAGAGTGGGGTTTTTATTTATTCTCCTTGCAGTATGATTCCTTTTCCATATTCCATTTTACCTTTCTTCATCGCCTTTTCTATATACACAGCATGGGCGACAGACTGCATCCTTTTTTACCCCTTTCTTGATTACGGCTTTCTTTTCTTCATCTTCTATTATAATTACTGCTGCCTGTCTTCTGTAGAGATTATGTATAAGCCTCCTTTCTTGATATTTTATTCCAGTGCTCTTCAAAATCTTCAGTAGTGTGTTCCAGTTCACATTATCAAACGCTGTTTCTAAATTTACTAATGTCATGAACGACGGCCGGAATTTTCTTATCCTGTAGTCAATATTGCTTCTCTTGTCCCTACATTTTTCCTAAAACAAATTGATCTTCTTAACGAAATTTAATTATTATTGTTATTGATAATAATATTAATATCATATTTTTTAATAATTCACTTTATTTGCGTTACAAGGAAGCTGTGAAATTTGAAAATTTATATGATATCTTTTACACTTTGTAAATATAATATTATCAAGTCTGACTTTGATACACTTACTAATAAATTTGTAGGATATCCATTTATCGAAAGAATATTTTTAAGTATAATAATGTTTTCTGTGGTACTCTACACGAGACAATTTGACAGCTTTATCCAAACATTAGGAAGTGTAATAAATTTATTTTTCTTAGTTTCAAAAGTAAATTTCAAATTAGAAAGCTATATATTAATGATGTTTAGTAAATAATTCTATTTACTTTGCGTATAATAAAAAATATATCATAAATTTATATATAATGATTTATTTGCATGCACAAGGCGTCCATTGGCGTTCACACGTATGAGGTCTCAGGCTCTGAGCAGACCGAAAAAAGGTTTATCGTTACACACAAAGCTCCACAGACTAAGTCTGCAGACCTTTTCTCTGACACGTGTTTGAGCTTTTATAGAAAGATTTTTATCACATTCCTTTGTTTTCTAGTCATGATTTATTCTAGTCCAAATGGTTTAGAATTGCGTGCATTTTATAACAACTGTGAAGCACACTAAACGTAGCATTGTATCAGAATATTGAATTAGCATCTCCAGAATCTCCTTAATTTGCATTAAAACAGATTATTAAAAATTTTGAACTTAATACTACATCAATTTTATGATTTATGGTTAGTTTTATAATAAGAAATAAAATTTATTATGGCATTAACACATCTCAGAAACTGCTGCCATAGCTTAGAGGTTAAGAGCTGGAATGGTGAAATTGGACTCGGGTTCGAGTCCAACACAACCATTTTTTATTTTTTAACAATATTTCATTTGTTTACCTTCCATTTCTAGTTTTTTATGTTTCGAGAATGTTCTGTTTCCAGAATATTCCATGATTATATAAACTGTTTCTACCTCGAAGCGGAAGCAGTCTTTCGCACTACGAACCTACGTACAGAAAGTCGTGTTCAATAGACATCTATAACCTCTACTGTCGTCGTAAAATTAGTATAGCTGAGTTTGAAGAGTCACTGTACTTATTTGGAATGACCTACGTTATTGTGGTCTTATTTTACGCCAAATTTAATTCCATTTTATGATATATAAATAATTTTTTAAAGATGTCTCTTACATGCGGTTTCATTGTTGTAGCAACGCTACGAAACTTTGTACGATTTTTTGAAAAGTGTAGGGAGAAAGGAAAGGTTTATTGGAGCGGCAGGGTAAAGTAGTGTGTCACCCCTGCCCGCTGGTAGGACCCCGACCTTTCTCTGCTGCTTTTCCTGGTTGTTTTCCTTTAATTGACATTACTCATACTGCTATTGTCTACGTTAGTGATCGCACATGTTTTCTAATAAAGATATTACTGGTCGCGAAAAAAATATGATCCTTAATGCCGTTGATTATTTTCGGTCGCCTGTGGAAAGTAGTGGTGACAAACGCTATCCTGTTTATTTCAACGTCAGTGAGTGTTTAGGAGTTTCTGTAAGTACAATAAAACGAATTGTGGACATTACCACCCGAAAAATGAAACGGACAAGTACCGAGGTCAGAGAACGTCCCAATATTGAAATAGACGATTTTACAGTTGTAATTTTGCGAAGAAAAGTTCCGGCATTTTATTTGGCGAAAGCTTTTCCAACAATGCTAGAATTGAAAGAAGGATTGGTAGAGAGCTGCTCCGATTGTCCAGTAATGAGTTTATCAACTTTGACAAGATACACGAGAAAAAAAAGCAAATTCAGTAATTATCATATAATAAGCATACATGTATGCTTTAGAAGTAGATTTTTTAAGATGTTACTAATGAAACACATTTTAAGGCTGCCAAAGTAGGTCAGCAGATGGAACTTTTTCTTGTCAGTATTAAGCAGTATGAGTAATGTCATTTACAGGAAAACAAACGGATAACGTAGGTCAATCCGAATGGGAGCAGTGAGTCTTAGAACTCAGGGCTCTACTATTTTGACGACGAAAGTAGCTGTATCACGCAATCCTTCAGAAACGTGACAAACATGTCAACGGGCACTCTTATTTTACGTAAGAATCTTTGTTTAATAATAGTTTAAATTATCTAATACATCAAATATTTTTTTTGGAAGGTATTACGTTACAAAGAACTTTCGTTTGACTGTCGGTCTTTTTAACCTCGGCTACTGCAGTAATTAGATTGTTAGCTTTCTGGTTCTCCTTTCCTTATTATTGCATGACGCATACAGGGACAGAAATAAATTTCCCAGACCTTATTTCACACGATCTTTTAACTTTATTAAAATAGGAATCAGAAGTTTTAATCCATTAATTGCATAATTTGTTGACAAAACTGGGTGTTTATCAATTTACCACGCTTTCTTCATTCTTCTGTTGGTTCTAGGCCTTAGCATCTCTGTAAATAGTAGATTTTCTTGCCTTTGTATTGCTTAAAACTTTCATTGATGACTTCTTGAAGAGTAAGTTGTGCAAGTCTTCTCGGTTGGTGAGGTTTGATACAAACCGTGGGCTATTCATTAAGGGAATGTTTGATTAATATCTCTCGATAAGTAATGAGTGTATGTGGCAAACGCCATTTTATTTCGTCACTAGATGAAGACTTCCGCATATTGAATACACTCAGTACAAGTAAACACTAAGGCGCCAGAGATGCGAGACATCGGAGTCCCGAACGTGTCAGATCGAACGTTTGGCGACTTAAAATTCTGATACCTGAGTCCAGTTTCTTGACCCCGGAAATCTAGAACGGAGCGTCCCTTCCCAGAAATTAGGGAGAGAAACCTAGGGACCAAGCGGGATTTTAATGGGAGGCTGAGGGTCAGGTGATCCACCATGCACATCATGGAAGGACGCATGGTAGGTGACCTGGAGAGGTGTTGTGGCAGAAGTTTGGCAGTCGGACATGAACATTTGAAGGAGGAATAAGTTGAGCAGTCGTGGAATAGAATGGGGTAATGGAACTTAGAAGTAGGAAGATGGAGATAAGATGAGAGAGTTTGAAGTTTGGCGATAAACATAAGAAATTAGGAAGAAGTATCTGGAGAGTGAGAGAAGTTTGCAATCTAATCTGGGGGCAAACTGAAAAGAAGATAGACGGCAGCGAGCAGAAGGTGCCCCGTCTACGAAATTCGTGCAACAGAATTCCTAGAAGGAAGGCCAGGTATAGACGTCAGAATTAACCACTGGAAGGAGTCACCTGACGAACGCGGAAGCAGCCTGAATTACGAAAAGGGAGGAGGAAGCCGCCGTTTCACACAGAAAGAACAGGTGCGTGTTTGTACCACTATCTGAAATGTATCATGACTATCGTTCTACCGAAAAAGTCCCCTCAAAATGACCGTTATGAGATTGATTATAAGCTGAGATAGTCGTGGTAAAACTTTAAATTTGACCCTAAGTTTTTTAATTTTTGATTTGGCATAACTCGAGAAGGATTTTAGTAGCTGAAGATTCTTTTGCCAGAAAAAATTTATTCACAACGCTCACTTCACAACTGGCGGGATCTACGATTGTCGCGGCATTGAGATATGCTCTCACCGGCTGGCAAACGACTACTCAATTCAAACAACTCCAGTAGTTTTCTGAGAGTCGATACATAGCGCAGTTCAATATTATTCAATGGACATTAGTTTTGGAATACGCCTCATATTTTTGTGTTATTTCTTTTTGAAGATTAGGTCTAAAATATAAAATTGTTTGCTTCATTTTGTAAAACAAATAAATGTTTCACAAGAAATTGCTTAACGTGAATACTCGGTTCACATGTACAAAATTTAGGTCCCGATAGCGTTTTGTATGATCTTATGGGAAGTTTTATCGGATAACACGAACTAAGAACTGTTCGTCATAAAAGTTTGCAATTAACCCTCAGTTTCAATGTTTTACTTTCTTTCTTTTGTTTCTTTCCTAGCACTGTATAAGTAACTTTGGTCTACAATCCCTATCGACAATTCCAAACAATCGCGACGGCAACAATGCCAATAATAAGCTTCAATACACAAACACCAATTCTGTGTTCAATTAACAAAGTGAGCTAGTACGAGAAAGCTTAGTTACAATCAGCAACAGGGAAATCATAGCCAAGAGGAAGGAGGCAAACATAGATCTGCAAACAAAGCTAAAAGAAAGTAAATCGTGGTGTTGTAATACATTAGAAGTATTCGAAGTAAGTCTGAAGGGCTGCGACGCATTTATTGTGCGTTTATGGGCAGCGAATAACTCTTCCTTTCGCACAATAGCATATAGGACCTTTCAAGAACAGTAGGAGTCATGAGTACCTAATTTGAGAAATATTTTCTCTTGTCAAGCTGGAAGCAACGCGTAGCAAATTCGAAACGGCCACTGGACGGAATTTATGTAAAACACATACGATGGGACTTATTAACGTCCTGCAACCAGCCTATGGGTGCTATTTGAAACTGTAGCCTACTGGCTACTAGGAATATGGAAGATAATTTTGGAAACCTCTAGAGGATACGTGGTGAGAGATTTTGAGGCGGAGTCATCACAAAATTGCAAGCCGCTGGCAAGAAATCATTTATATTTAGAGCAGCTGTTAACAGCTGAGTGGAGCTCTTGATATCACAGGAGATGCAGATTTCTTAGAAGGAGTCTCCACTATTTTAGCCTGAAACAGGCCAAAGCGAAACGCCACCAGAGATTACAGCTGCAGACTTTGATGGCCAGAGCTATTTGTCAAAAAAAAAACACAAGTGACCTGACGTGAGTTTCATTGTAAATCATAAATTTATTATTGCTCTACCGCTTCGTCAGCATATAAATTTATCATTGTTCTACCTTTTCATATTAATTCTTTTTTTCTCCTGGATTTTACGAATTTCATTTATTAAACATTGTTTTTATAAAATAAATGTCTTGATTTTAAATTCAACTGTTATTATTATTAAATTTTCTTTCAAATTGTAAGTCTAAATAATTAATTATAATAATAAATAAGGCCTATCCCACTATAATTATTATTGCAGTGTATCAAAGAAAAGCGCAACTGTCGAAACGTATGGTCTTGCAAAATTTACTTGTTTATGGAGTCAAACAACTGTAAATATCTTGTGATCATTATTAGTTCAGATTTAAATTGGGACAATCAAGTGAGCGAGGTCGAATGTAAAGGGTGAAGGGTACTACACTTTGTAAACAAGGTCTTGAGAAAAATCACGTGAAAAAAGCAATATTTCTGCTCACAAAACGCTGATCAGGTTAATTTTAGAATATGGAGTAACAGACTCAGATCCATATAGAAATGAACACACTCTAGAGTTAGAAAAATTACAAGAAACGGGCTCAAAAAATGTTAGGAGCGAGCAATCCTCGTGAGCATTTGGAATCTCTTAGTGATAGGAGACAACATGCGAGGTTGTGCGCAATATATCAAGCTTATACGGGTGAAACAGCCTGAAAAAAAATCATCTTACGGCGCCGGCTTATATCTCTAAGAATGATCTCACGTTCACACTGAGAGAAATTGGAAAATTTTCATTTGTAAATAGCAATACGCGATTGGAATTCCTTGCTTGCAGAAATACTGTCGACTTTTCCGGGTACTGCTGATCAGTTTATGCCTAGGCTAAGAAACCTAAAGTGAGTAATTGTACATATTACATACATATACATTCCTTTCTTAAAATCAGTGAAGTGTTAAATTACGACCTGAAAAGCATTAAAATAGTGAAGTAAATTCAGTGGTTCCTGACTTCTCTTTCAGGTAAAAATTTCATAAGACAGTACAAAATTGTTACTTAGTGTAAATTTTATTACTAATTTATTGTATTTGTATTATTATTAATAATAAAATATTAAAAATACTTACATAAGTTCTTAATACTGCTGCCACTAAACGATTCTCAGCGCTCAGTTCGATGCGCGCTTCCAATGTACCTTTAAGTGGAACTATAATACAGTTAAAGGCAAAGGAGATTGCAAAACAAAAATTGACATTCTATATTTCAGTCGCTCTTCTGGTTTCAAAAGTGACACTCAATTTCATCATTAGTGATTTGAGGGTAAGCAAATACAGTTGATGAAGAAAGAGCGAACAACTGATTGCATGAATTTGACCAATTGAGAGAAAAGTATGCCTCTTGTGATGTTTACAATATGAAATAAACTGGACTATTCTACAATCTACTCCAAAGTCGCACCTTCTGAGAAAAAGGAGACAAATGCCATAGTGGAGCACGTAGTAACAAAACGTTTAACTATTGTTCTTGTTTGTAATTCAGACAGCAGTGATAAACACCGTCTTTGGGTGATCGATAAGCCATCGTCTATATTGACAAGAACCACAATTGACGGTTCAAACGTCTATTTTATGCTCAAAAAAGTTATCCAAATTTACTTTATAAGTCTGTTATACGGGTCGTTTATACTTCACTTGTATTTTATTCACATACGTTAATTGTTCCTATTGATACTCTCATCGTAAAAAAGCTTGGATCGAAAAAGTTCATAATTTCGCAGGTGGTTTCTTCGTTTAAACAGTCTAATGATGGTATATTATTCACACATTGGACAGGTATACAGCCCCTAAATAGTTCGGTCTCAATGACCAAGAAGTTGATGCGAACTTAAATAAAGCTATTAAAATACACACCTGAGCCGCTTCTATCCTAATTACCTAAAAAGAGAAATGAGTACGAGGGTATGTAAGCTATGGGTTTATTTATTAATAGTTGCTCGCAGATGCTAAGGAGTGCATTTGTCCCTTAGAAATTTATCAAGAAAGCATCAGCACGGTGCGGCGGCGGTTCACGCAGCATGAGTGCTGATATTTTTTTAATGGAGCAGTTTTGAGAGACATGGCTAATGTTGCTCCGGAAGACTGTAGTTGCGTAGCCAAGTGTGAGCAAAGAAAGCAGTACTCAGCTACCGAATCCAGCCGAGAAAGTACAAACTTTCATCCTCAGCGCATGAACTTTCTCTTCACAACGTTGATGATAAACATACAAATATATATGTAGGTTTCCATGACGTACTTCGTAATACTAATATTATAAAATATGTATCAGTTGCAGTATTTTTCTTTAAAAGGTTTCTGTCAACTTCGTAATATTCCTACTACTTTTAATAATCAAGTTTTAATAACCCCAGGATTTAATCAATTTTAATGAATATAAATTTTGTTTTTCTTGAAAAATATTTATTAGCCTTCGGCTTTAACGATACCTCAGAGCCCAATAGTTCTCTGTTCAAACTAACTTCTTTTGGCGATTCTAACAAGTTTTTTCGTACACGGTGTGAAGAGTATGAATTTTCGTCGGATATTTTATTTATCTTAATTTATTTTCGTTATTAGTATTCTATACGAAGTTTCCATAGAGAACAGATCCTGACACATTCTCAAGGCACCCTTCCGAGGTAAAACCGAAAAAAAAGGTTATAAACTTGAAGCTTGAAGGCGCAGTCCTTTGTCTGAAAGGATATTTACGATTCTGCGAAAAAAAACAGGTTAGCCAAGGTCAACAAGGTGGTTGACCTAAATGATGGCTAGGGGTGGCCCCTCCCAAATTTTGAATTTTTGGAGAGGAAGGTTAGGAACGCCAACCCCATTGTAGGACCTGGGGAAGATAAAAAAGCGGGGAAACCAATGACGTTTTGAGGAGATGTGAGTTTGAGGTAGAGAGGACCTCGAAAGAAACATTCGGAAAAGAGATTTGGAGGTGAGAGGCCAGAGAGGAGCTAGCGAAACGGAAAGTCGGATTGACTGGCTTCAATGAGTCAGAGGGGAGAGGCGATCTGGCTCAAGTATCGCCAGGAAACACATCATAGGTCTGCGTTACACATGCCACCCGGCAGCTGCCTTTGCGTTCAATCCAGGATTGCCGGTCAACCAGGAAACTAGGGGAAGATTAATGTAATGCTCTGCTATGCGTATAAACACGTCATACAGCCCTGAGTAAAGTAGATCAAATTTACTAAAATTCTTGCTATGTTATTTCTTAGTTAGTGCTCAGCTGGGCAAATAAAATTCATTAAAATTAATTAATTTATAAATTCTGTAATTTGTTGAATCTTTTATATTTATTAATAATAAAACTGTTATTTAATGTCAAAGTTGTGATTTATTGGCGCCCACCCATTTAAATATATACTCTAAATTCTTTCATATATTAAAATAAAGACCTGTATCTAATTGGAAATATTTTTTTCAACGTCATTTTTAATTTTTAAGATGCACACTTTCTCTAAGTACAGTTTCAAACATTTTTCAAACATAATTTAGAAACACTGATAGAAAATGTGAAAAATCGTCATAATTGGACTTTGGACTCATGATCTCTGACGTATAGTTCAACTCTAATCAATTTTTGTTAAAATATACAGAAATAAAATACTAGTGTTTCTACCGTTAGAAGTAAATGAAATGACTTGTTTAACTTAATCTGTATTTAAAAATTCATTTATTTTACCTACAAACAATAGTTTTCTAAATTTATGTTTAACCTAATTTGTGGGTACATGTTCATATTAACTACACTGTCAAACTAATTACCCTCGAAATTAATCTGCCAGTGGGTATACATTTGAAGCGAAATAATAAAAACATTTCTATTATTTAAAAAACAGAGCAGGGTACGTCTCTGTATGATTTACTTCACAGTATTGGGTATTTCTATGAAATGTAGAATTATTTTTCGTGGTTCATAATTATTTCGAGTTTGAGAAATTCTCGTAGAACATACAGTTCTTGCAATCATCGTAAATACATGTTTCACTCCACATTAACTAAAACATTTTAAACCGTTTATAAAATTGGGCTATTGACAAACAGGATTGATGGGATACTACAATAATTTTTGACCATGTAATGTAAGGCATCATGGTATGAATCCTGAAAGTTCAACGATTCAAAATAATAAGGGAGTAAGCCTAACTAACTATAGCATGTATAAAGTTCTTCATATATTGGATACTGAAGAGCATTTCCGATAGTAAGACGTTTGTAAATACTCACATTCGTATAGACTTTTTTTATTAAGCGGAAGTTAATGTTTGACAGAAATCAGCCTTTTTACGCACGTGTATACTCTAAACTTTCAAGATCGGCGGAATTACTTTGAAATAAATATGGGGAATAACTATTTTTAAATGAATAATTATTATAAAATGTGAATATTATTAAATTTATTTATTAATATTTATCAATTTATTATATACTATAATTGGATCACTTTTAGGTTACAAATCCGTCCTTTTCCAACATTAAAAACATATATTTCTACAATTTCTACATAAATTAAATATCTTACTGAGGCCACGAGTACTATTCTGAGGGTCGTCTAAACGGACCTTCTAATGGATCAGAATACAAACTCAAATCCTACTCGGAATTGGCAGTACCAAGAAATTGGCAAACTGTTACAAACAGTGTAATTACGCTTTCTTCAGAGCTTGTTTAGGAATTTCATGCCCGAACCATCCGCACTTCTGCGTTGAACAATAATGAGCGGCCAGGACAATCTCCAATTTATTATTGCCCCTCTTAAAAGCTTCCTCTTCAAATACATTTTAATATTTCTTAAAGTCCATTCCTAATATTCAGTCATATCTTCACTCATAAAGTCCCGATCACATCTTTCTTAAAGTCCTGTCTTAATGGTCAAAAATACATTTTTCCTAGATTTTCAATACTTTGTCCCCACTCAATTATTTCGTTTCATTCTGTGGCGGGTTCCGATCCAATCCAATGAAAATTATTATCTTTCTTTAGGAGGAGTCGTTTAACCCACTCTACCGACGTTTTTTGGGGAAAACACCATCTTCGCTCACAACCCGATGCCGCCAAATCTCAAAGACTTTAGAAAACCCCAAGGTGCGCAAAAGTGTCAAAGTTTTATTACCCCTGTCTGTTCCCTACAACTTCCCTCACTCCGCACGCCTTTGATTTCGTACCCCCAAATTCCGCATGTAGTTGTGTTTTATTATTACAGACTACAGTACACCAAAATTTTATAGTTATCGGATGAATGTTACGGGAAATCATATTGAACAAACATGAAGTCTTAGAGCAGATGACTGACGTGGGACATTTTTGGCCTGAAAGGGGGGATGGAAGCAACCTAAGTTTTCAAAATATCGAATGAAACCTACTTTGGGTTGATCAGCGCTAAACACAACAATTTCATTGCGGGAAATGTTTATAATTCCCAGTGTTATTGAATAGGCCGCGTATGTATACTTAGTTGCGGGCTCATTATATTGCCTTTGAATATACGTAAATTGGGAGAAAATAACCAAAAGGTAATTAGTTTAGAGGGATGAAATTCCAAATGTGGAAAATCGGTCTGTAGACACAGCCGCCATTTTGTATTATGTCGTATTATTGCGTCGTAAGTTGCTCTAAGTCCATTTGTGGGATGTAAATCTATGTCTATTGTACTTGATCAGTCAAACTAGAAACGATCCGGGCTTGTTGTGAATGAGGCTGGATTTTTTGCCAATAAGTCCCATCCCTGCAAAAATATATTGTGATCTTGCAGGTCAAGCAACCTTGTCAATGCTCCGCTGTTATCCTGTCAGAAAGGGTTTTCTCGAACACTGATCAGAAATGGCAGTAGAAGCGCGTCATTCATTAGTTTGAATTTCAAATTTTCTGTTAAGGTTCGTGGTACAGCGGGGAGAGTGCTCCTGCTTTCATAGGAAATTGCTCCCCAGACCATAAATCCTGGTGTAGGTGTAGAGTGTCTACGACCCAGACAGCTTCATTCCAAGAGCTGAGCTTGTCTTGCAGCTTACATATGACTATCACTGGTACTAAGACTAAACGTCTCCTGTTTTAGCGCATGTAAAAGATCTACACTCCGCCTTCCAATGAGTTCTAGTTTAACACCAGTGAAGAATCGCGTGGTAGTAATTTAATTAATTATAAGTACAACGAGTAGTCCATTGTTATCCTGCAATTTAACACTTGAATTCCTTTTAATTTATTTTGTAGAAGCAGTACGATGCACTAGTCCACAAGGAGCTTTCCAACAGAATAACGTTGCTGTCACCCAATATATTGAATGAATGAATTTATTGTTCCTGCAAATTAAGTTACACTCGGAGGAAATTAAGTGGATAATTGTAGATTTCACTATTCAATACTTTAAAAAGTCATGAATCTAGCCAGTTAGTCATTAGCGATGTGTCTTCTTCTTTCTACCGGATCCTCTACTTAAAATAGGTTTAGAATCTATTGAACTAAAACTGCTACTTTTAATGGAAGAAATCAGTTGATATTTAATTCGATGGCCCAAGAAGTACTTTATGTAGTAGCCATGCGTCTTATTCATTATGTTACACTCATAGAAGTATTAAGTAACACTAACGTAATTTTTATTTTGTAAAACTGGTTTGAAGTGTACTCTCTGTTACGTGGTTTCTTTGACGAGCCGAGTATTTCCATGTAATACCCAGCGTTTCACAAAGATCGTTAGTCAGGGCAATTATATCTAATGATTATTTAACACTTGAAATATCTCATATGGCGATTACTTTAAGCGGTGGCATTTAAACTAGAATCAATTAACCGAGTTTTATGTTTCCGAACTAATTTGTTCTTGGAGTTGCGATTTTATTTTCTACAAGTTGCTATTATGTAAATGACACATATACTGAATTTGAAAGAGAATGGTGATAACCACATGTTTATTTAATGATTAATTATTGCAGGAGTAAAATTTTGAAAAGAAACCTGTTTTCGACGTTCGAAATAGATGCTGAGCTAATTAAAAACGTCCAAGACTCATAATTTCCTTAGTATCTCAATAATGTCATATTTTTATTAGTAATTTTAACGGACTTTTATTTCTATGTTAAGAAACATTATTTTATTCAAATTTCAGAACTGTGTTGACGACATATCATTTTGGGTGACACGAGGAGATATCTGGCCGATTCTCGTATGCGTAATACATTTTTCCTCTGCCAGGGGATATTTGTTTACTATTTTAGCGACCGCAAAGCATTGAGGGTCAGCAATGCTTGCCATACTTAGTGTGTGAGGTAATATAGTACGCTGTCTTACCGTGAAATCTGTTACAATTTGTGCTTTCGGATAAATTTTTATCAGATAGTACCATTTTCACATGTTCAATACCAAATTGCGATCTATTTTGCTTATATTAAAAAGAAGGGTTAGCGTTTCTGTAACAAATTTGAAACGGAATCTTTGTAATTCGCAGATAAATCCGTATTTGGCTGATTTTCACGGCTTGACCGACCGTTGGACAGATGTGATCTGTACTTGAAGATTCAACGCGCAGATTTGATTGCTCTGATTGATCTGCGCTCCAACCCGGCGATTGGTCGGCGGATCAGATCTGCCGAAGGTATTTTCTCGTGTGTGGTCACCCATTGTTATAATTTTCAATAAATGTTGGATATTTATTTTCTGATGAAAGTTAGCTCCATGTTTTCTGCACCGTAGTCTGAAGAACTCGCCTTTAAATAAAAAACTATAACAAGAAGTTGATAGTTTGGTTAGTGAATTAGAGAATCACTTGACAATACTGTGAAAAATTTTCATTTTTGAAAACATGAGTAGAAAATAGGGGAAACTATCAGAAGATTTATGCTCCTGTTCATAATAATATTTGTAAAATTAGCTAAAGTAATTTAATTTAAATTTAAGTAATAATCTGATAAGCTAAAGAAAAATTACATTTCTATTCATAATTGCAGCTATTTCTGGTACTGTGCAGTTTCATGTAGCCTGTTAAAGCCCCCCCCCCAAAAAAAGTAGCCTAACAGCAAAATTGTCTCCCGTCATTCGGAAGGGCGTGAAAATAGTACCAAAAAAAGTAGCTTATTAACCCAAAATAAACGTTTATAACGATGCTGTGTTAAACGAAATTTCATGTTTTAAAAACATAATTTAAAATGCCTAGCTTCTGGAATAAATGTAAAATAAATATCAATGCATTATTCATAATTTTTTACTACTGACCGTATGAGAAAATATATTTAGTTGTTCCTTTCAATTGGAATATATACGTGTCGCACGTAGTTCTCCAAATGCTCACTGGAGCGCTAGATGGCTGTCAGTAAGTGCTGCTCTCTCAGCACACAAGCGAACTACCGAAGTAAAAAGATTATTTTTTCTTGAAAAACTGACTTGGGGAAAAGACATCCTTCCAGTAGCGAGGCATTAGTGGTCCTCTATTAGTAACTCAACTTTGGATAATGCGAGAAAGAAATTTTTTTGATGAAAAGTCAATACTCCCCTTGGATTATAAACATAAAAATTTAATGTTTTCTATAAAAATAAAAAATAAATTTTCCCTCCAAAATCTCGTAAGTTCATCATTTACTTTGCGTCCATTAGAAACCTTTTGCCAACATTTGCGTTATATCCACAGATAAAGATTTAATCTTTAAAGAACTTCTTAAACTGGATTTGACTTTTAATATTACCAAAAATCCTCTTAATATTGTAATGTATAAAATATAAAGATGGATTTGCTGACCCTGTAGGTTAAAAGCATATCTGAAATATAAATATTAATATTCTATAAAAAGTCGCTAAAATATATCGATATTTCTAATAAAACTATCAAAAGAGTTTTAGATGAATTAATAGCAAATAAGAATTTCGCTGATTTTAATAATTGGGAACTTTGTAGTTGTTGTCGATGAAACAGTTATAGATACAGTTTATCGAGTAATGGCAACATAAAATTTGAAAACAGTATTACAGGGGCCTTGTCAGGAAACCATTGCTCCAATAATATGCCAGAAAATTGATTCAAATTACACCAATTAACATAGGAGGCGTTAATATTTACTATCCATATACATGTAATTATATTTATGAAGCAGTATGACAAAATGAGGAAGTTTTGAAAACCAAATCCATAAAAGTTTTCACATTGACCTCAAATTAGAAATTAAAAGAGGATAATGAATAAAAGCCAGATCAAGATTGTTGATTTAATTTTTTTATTTTATTTACTCATAAATTGAGGTTTTATCGAAATTTTTAGTTTATTATTAACTCTTTTGAAATAACTTTAGTTACATTTTACCAGATTTTCTATTATTGATGTGTAGAACGGTTTAAAACAAATTCTGACTCGGACTTACGCGGTTGCGAGTCAAAAGGCAAGAGATTATATGACATCAGGAGAACAAAGAGACATTTAGGCGCTAGCGTGGTTTGTCTCACGGCCTCTGGAATGTGGTGACCGAGGCTGGAAAGGAGTTTGGTTTTCCCCAAAAAACGTTGGTGGAGAGGGACAAACGATTCCTCCCAGAGAGGAACAACAATAAATTTGATTGGTGGACATTCAGCCCCGCCACCTTCGGAATCTGAACTAAGGAAGAATTATTAAATAACCTTGTGAGGTCGTAGCAGATTATCACATTATATTTCGGACAGATTGAGGAGACGAGGAGCCGAGGTTCTGACCTGAGGCTAAAACTGGAAATTGTCCATACCCACGGACATCAGTGAGGCGTGATCGAGACCGACCCAGAGAGGAGGAAATGGTGCTTCGAGGGTTCAAATAAGCTAAATGTTTTAAACTCTGTCAACTCCTTTTACTGGTACTGCGTAGGGTCCGGAAGTAGATTTTGAGTTGTTAAATATTCCCATTACGAGAAACCATATAAGACGACTCTAAGTGTTGAGATTTGAATTTAGTTGTAAGAAATATTTTCATATTTAATCATTTTCTTGTAAATATTAATATATTATTATATATATGTCTATTATTCCAAAAGAATTAGGGCTGATAATGTTTAAAATGAGAAAATTGTACAATTTATGTAAAGTTTAATAAGTATAAAATTAATTGTCTTGTTGTTCTTATAATGGATACATTCTTATTTATTAATATTTCATCATTAAAATAAATAATATTTCCCTTTTTATTTCAAGTTGTTATGAATAAAAATAATATTAGTTAAATAAATTACTACTGAACTGTATTTCAGTGAATCCTTGATGCATACGAAAATTACCTATATAAAATATTAGGACTTGTAAAGGGTCACTTGTTACAAATAACTTAGGACCATATCGGATTTAGATCCGATTGTGAGCGTAACTACTTATAGTATTTACTACCTATTGATAGTAACCCTTAGAACTGTAATACGGTTTAGCTGAATTAGTAGATTTATGTTTAAAAGCCATTACGTACATAGATAACAAACACAATAATGAATGTAACTTCATGAGGAACAAAGTAATCACCCTCTCGAAAGTTGATTCGCACAGTGAAGAAATATCTTCGTGAACCGACGCACTTGCGTCTCGCTGGAGGAAGGCTGTAGAACGGGAAGGAGATTACGTGACAAATATTCTTTCTTGTGTATAAGTTTCATTGTATTCAATAAATAATTGTTGAAGGAAAAACGTGGTGGCCACCCTCATGATAAAGAAAATGCAAAACACATGGATAGTGAGGAGTGTCGTTATGCGGCTATTAGCATTTTGATTCAGTAGACAAAAACAGCAAGGATTACAGGAAGGTTGTGTGATAGTTATTTTATTGCTTAGGTTTCCTGGTTTAATCTAATTAAAATTCAAAATAATAAATACGCAAATAAAAAAAGAATATATTGAATAAAGAACATTTTTAGCGTAACTGGCTACATGAGGGAGATCCTGAAACAGGGAACTCCCCTTTAAATAGCACAGGAAGGGAATTGAAAAGGCGGGATGTAGAAGGCAGAACAAGTTAGCCCAAGAGTGATCAAACTACATATGATATTGTTCGTCAGAAAATATGAGGTTCCCTTAAAAGAATGATTATCTGTAATACAAAAATTACAATAATCTAAATTATTTTAATATTATTAATATGTATTGCCGGATATTTTATTCCTGTTATAATAAAGTTTAATAACCATTTTTGACTATATAATTACTAAATTACATTTGAACTTATAAAACTTTTGAACTTGTGTTAAACAAATGAAAATCTACCAGACTTAATAAAATGATGATATCATTTTTTAAAAATTATTTCCTTGCATGAAAACTTTTTTAAATACACCTAAGTTTAAAATTAATTAACACAATAATTAAAATCCTACCTTTAATCCTCTTCACCCTTAACCTGCTTTTCACCGCAATTTTCAGTGAAATCAAGGCATACTCCGGCCCACAATTCACTTTTTAAATTGTTAATCTGAATATTCTTTAAGTTTTATTTATATAAATACAAGGCAAGGTTACTTTTTTTGGGTAACAGGCTGCCTACATGGGCAAAAGAAGGGAACTGAATTTTTTTTTGTGTGTATGTAACATGCTAAATGATGATGATTCTGAAACAAATAACCCCTTTAATGGCATAGGCAGAGAAGTGAATAAGGGGGGTTGTAAAAGGTAGAGAAAGGTAGCCAAGGGTTTACTAGGAATCCGGGATATAGTTTAAGGATCCTAACCGGTGTTTCACCTAAAAATGACACAGGGCAAATCCTAGGAAATCTGAAACAGGTTGGTCGGGCTAGTGGCTACTTGACTCAAGACCTTCCGAGAGACGGTAGAAGAGTTTGCTGTAATTAAAATGTATTAATATACTGTTGAAGAGAAAAGTATTTAAATATTAACGAGAAAGAAGGCCATGTATGAATATGAAATAAATGAGAAACGGAAATCGATGAAACAGTAGTAATCTGAGCTTCTATGATTAAACTCGTTATACAGTTCTCAGTCCTATTTACCTGACGTTTAAAAAGTCAATAAATTGATTCGTAATACATTTAATTGTAAATAATATGAATGTGGAAGTATTGAGCACGGAATGGTAGTCATAAGGAATTGAAATCACGTGAAGAAGATAAACTGAAGATTTAAATACAAGAATCCGTTTTCAAGAATAATTTATATTTCACCACGTAAAGGCAGCGTACAAAAGTCAGTAAAAATACGAGGATCTAAACCTGACGTATAGACGGTGAATTATTTGAAGAAAAAAACAGAAGTACGAACCACATATATGTAAATTCTGAAGAAGTATCGTTGTATATGTTTTTTTGATAGCCATCAATATTAATCGCTCACAGTGATTGGAAAGTATAAAAAATATTGGTCATCCTTTTCTGATACAATGCATTCATTTGGAAGACTTTACTCTGGTGGAATCTGCTTCTGCCGACCTCCTGTGGTATAGTGACTAGCGTCGCTGACTCACAACCCAAAGGTCCCGGGTTCGATTCCTGGCATGAACGTGGTTTCTTGTGACGTCATGGTCAGGGAGACCGGGATTAAGACTGCTGGAGAATCGATACGTTGACCACGTATCACTCAAAATTCGTAATGTGCATGTTAGATGACAGTCCGCAGTCGAACCGGTGGGCTGCAGACCCAAGGAAGAAGAAAAAGGAATATGCTTCTTTCTTTATAACAAATAAATGTTGGGTGGCAGAGTTTAAACGAGGCCGTACGACTTTTAAAGCGAACTTCGCAGTTATCAATCAAATGAAGTGACTGCTTCAGAAATAGTGACGAACATTAAAAAAATTGTTGTAAATGACCACTCAAATGTTCTGGCTAGAGATAAGATAAGTATTTAGAAAAGTGCTTCTCGATGTATATTCACGGAAATTTTTGACATGAGAAACCTGTGCGCAAGTTGGATGCCCCGATTGAAGGAAGGGAAACAGCAACATGAGGATATTTCAGTTAAGAGTTTAGCGATGTATCACAGCAGTAAATCCGAGTGTTTGCGTCGATTTGTCACGATACGTGTAACATTGTTCTTCCACTTCACACGTGAGACGGAGGAACTGTCAAAACAATGGATTGAAAGTAGGAAGTGAGCTCCTAGAACGGTAGGACAGCTCCATCCGCTGGTAAGATCATAGCGTCAGATTTTGTATATATTATGGGATTGTCTTAGAAAAGTAAAAACGATCAACGGCTAGAATTTAGTTAATTATTGTAGCGTTTGAGTGATGAAATCAAGAAAAAGCGTTCGAATTTCGCGAAAACGAAACTTGTTCCATCACGACATCGCACCAGTTCACTTCATCACGCACCATATTCACCAAATTTATCTTCCTTGGTTTATTTTTTATAACAGTCATGTAAAAGATGGCTCGGTGGTAAAAGATTTTCCAACAATGAAGAAGAGAATTTTTCTATTGATTGCCACTTTGGGGAGCTCGATGGTTCTCACTTTAACCAGGGAATCGAAACTATTGAACAATCACTGAGGAAAGAGTATCCTGATAGAAAGAGACTACGTTGTGAAAAAAAGATATATTTTCACGATTTTAGGTTTCCTTTGTTGGGTTTGGGTACTTCTGGGATACGGCAAATACTTCAAAGTAGAATGATACAATAAACGTTTTCAGCAACTTAACTTCTATCTACCGTTTAATGGAATTTTGTGTCATCTGACAGCTAATATTCATTTATTAATGAATTTTTCTACACGAGCACCGAACGTTTTGATGAAGGGATGACTCACAACCTAAATGCCTAACATTGTGGCATCAGTTCTCATAAGACGGGCTGGAGCAACACATTCCGATCCTATACGTCCCGGCTGATGTAATTAGCTCATGTTAAAGGCCATGAAAGGTTTCAAACATCAAGACCGTGGAACACTAACAAGGGCAGGTGGGAGTGTCCAACTGTCGCACAACTTACGCGATTGCTCTTTCAAATTGTTCAGGAAACACAAAGAGTATGGCATGGCAGATACGATTCTCAGATGATAAGCGATCTGGCAGAAAGAAAAGGCGGCAATCAAAGGTATGAATAGAAGTGATCCTTCACCTTTATTCTCCATACATCATGCCTACTTTGAAACATGAGCCAACATACTCCATCATTTATTTCATCTTTTCAACTAACGTTTTCTCTCACAATTTTATCCAAAATAACAATTCCAATTTTAACCAGGATAACTTTGTAGAATAAAATAGCGATCGTATTACCGTACCCTGTGGCAAATGATCCGAATAATATGTTGTTTCTGTTGTAGTTTTCAGTACTTAGACTAGTCTGATGCAACCCTCCATGGTAAACTATTATTCACAAGCCTTTTCATTTTTAAATGACTACCACTTCCTCCCTAATTTACTTAGCATATTCCACCCTTGTCCTCTCTGTTTTGTTCTTACCCCACACACTTCCCTCTAATACAGATTTTACAAGACCCTCATCGCAAGTTCGTTCTTGGGGAGCAGAACTTGAATATTAAAGCTTTCCTGCCACCCAAGGACAGCAACCAAGGGAAATGCTCCAGGGTCACCTCTTACTTTGGAAAATTCAATATGAACGGCGTAGACACGTCACGTGGAATGGTGTTTTACCACTTAGTGAGTTTGAGCTGGGATGTCGTAAAGAGATGAGCAGCACAGTTCACGCCACGACTTGGAAGGAGAAGGAGATCAGAAAGTACAGGTTAGGAGAGAAGAAAGGAGAAGGAAAATTTACAGATAAAATAAGTTCATAAAACCTTAGGAAAGGAACGAGGCCTGACAGAGGAGAAGAAAGGGGATTTTAAGAGAAAATCGTTAAATTCACTGTCTGAAAGAATAAAGAGATCCGCTGAGAGAAGAGAAGAAGAAGTTTTTGGCAGATCATTTAGAGAAAATCACAAGTACGCTAAGAACTTTACTATCTTAACTAAAATTCTTGACTGAGGCACAAACAACCTCCTAGAGATTCGTTTTCGTCAACATTTGAAAGTGCAAATCCACTGTCTTCAACCCACCCGTGATCGACGAAGATATTTGCAACAACCTGTACCTGCCGTATGCTAAGCAAGCCACACCGAATTCTCAAAAGCCACCTGAAACGTAATCAAGTCCCCAAGATCAGAACACGTTTTCAGAGTACGTTTTCCGGCTCAACGTAAAAAGTAAGATATCTGCAGCACATTCTCATTATTTCCCCCACATATATGACCCTGATAGTTAATTTGAGTCTTACGAAAATAATCATTTTCTTCAATATTTCAATCGATTTAATATATATATAAATTTTTCTCGTGATTTTCAGAACAGTACAGGACCTAGTGTTTAAATTAAATAGTAATGAGGTGATGTCAAACAAACATTAATTATTTATTCAATTAAATTATGTTCACTAAATTCCGCCCTTTACATAAAATTAATTAGTAAATACATTTAATAAAAGTTTAAATACGTAAAATATTATACAAGTCTGTTTGTAAGTGATGGAGAACTCACGGACATAATATTAGAAATCTTCCGTACCTAAGTACAGACGAACATTAGTTACAAACGAAACTGTTTCATTCTCTTCATCTAAACATAAAGAACATTTGTAGCTGCAACCTGAGTCAAGGCATGGTGCTAATTAATAATGATGAGCCGTGCCGAACAAGCTAGGAGTATTGCTTGAGCTGATTCCAGGGTGGTTATCTCGTCAATAATTGCTAGTATTGTTCTGTCAACTACTTCGTAAATCGGTTTAAAACTAACACACAGTAGTTCCCTAGAAACGAATGCCTCTTATGTTAAATTGATATAATTATTTTATACATATATTTCATTCACAATCGTTGACATGGGACCAGGCTTTCGTAGAGCAGGCAATTCATCAGGGGACTATACAATCTTTGAGAAATAGTGTCCATAAATATGAGTGTTATATGAATATTTTAGTGCGCATATGTATCCATATGTGTTATTTTGATATTGTATTTGGCAATATTTCATCATTTGAGAAATAATGGAAATAATAAATTTATATATCTATCAAACAAGGGCTTATCTTTTGTTGGTTGCTTTGTTAGCTTTTTCTCTTATAAAATAGAACAGAAATTACATTTTAACATTGTAATGTAAACCACAACTAAATATGGAATTTGGCGGCACAAAATCTAAATCAGCTAGTTTGAAAGAAATTGAAGAAGGCTGCAAAAAGGATAATAAAACCTAGATAGTTTGGCGTCGGCCGGGAATTTATACAAACGATGACATTCCTGACTGTGACGAGGCATAGTATTTTTCCCGAACATCCGTGGGAAGCGGAGTGAATGACTCCTCCCAAAATATAAAGGTAGATACTTCTGATTGGGGAAGATTTCGCCCAGTCACCGAAGGAAGTTGAATAATGGAGTGGGGAGAAGTTATTAAAAAGGGTAGCAAATTTATTTTGAGGCATTAAGAAGTTGGAAATTGGCAAAACAGACTTCATGATTATGATGACAGATGAAGAGACACTTGGAATTTTATTGATGGAGGGAAATTGTGTGGTTCCTAGGAGCAGGATTGAGAGACTATTTCAATTTTCAATCTGCTGAGTGGCCGTGAATTGGATGATCCAGGGCGGAATTCTCTTGATGGTGGGAGTGAATAAGAACATTAAATGAGCAAGATATTCATTTTCAAAATGTAAGTTTAAAAGAATCGTTTGCGACCGGCACGAGATTGAGGACTGGCGGCGAGTTCCAGCCAGTAGGATTTTGTTTTTAAATCTGCTCTATGACTCCAGAATAGATCTCATTTTTCTAAATGTTAGTTTGTAAGTAATTTAATTTTTGTAAATATTGTATAAAGACTATATTGTTAATTCTAAATACGCCGGCTTCATGAAAGGAATTGAATTAATAATTTATTATATTATATCATTTAATAAATGTAAAGTTAATTCATTTGTATGTCTCTCTCTCTCTCTCTCTCTCTCTCTCTCTCTCTCACACACACACACACACACACACACATATATATATATATATATATATATATATATATATGCGCGTGTGTATTATGCTTTACTTAAAGCCATTATAATCCCACGTATTCAATTCAATATACTGTAATTTTTTTCTCTACGCCATTTGATTTATTTCGGGTTCAACTTCTTTTGCTCAAAACTTGCTGTTACGATTTAATAATATCAGGTTCGCTTAGTGAAAATATAATGAAACGTCGTCTCTGGATATTCGCCAATTATTTCTTCATCACATTTTTACTGGAATCTCTGATCTTTCTCTTATTAAAAGGTTTTAACAAAGGGTAACTACCATCTTGTTCCAAGTTCCTACATTTTTTATTACCAGTTGTTGGCACCTACAGTTAAGTCTGTTCAGCGTTCAATTGGAGCACTGAATAGTATCAACTTTTCCTCATTTATTAATTAACTCTCATAGAGTTACACTGTATAGTATTGAATACATATTTATCTGCTAGTATTTATTTGCTGACAAAATACTAATTGTGAATATCGGTGGTGACTGCAAATCTCCATGGTAATAATTCACATTTCAGTTAATTGACCGTCGATAATGCAAGCGTTGTTCTCGGTAGTGGGTATTGAAAGGCGCGCGACTTGAACATCAGAGACGTAAGTACCGCATTCGCAGACGTGCTTCTAGTAAGCGGAATAAAGTTGAAGACGACGTCGGCTCGCTCGTCAAGCGCCGTTTCTTCTGCACTAAAAGCCGCATAATCATTGGTTCGTCTGCTGCCCACTGGACCGGCGATAACTTTTTCCCGGGCTGCCGCTCACAGTAATCAGCGGCTATTGAGCGAACCTCTCGATCTTTTATGCGACTTCTCGGAAGCTGCAGAAATCCAGTGAAGAAGCGCACTGACAGGTGCGTGCATAGATGCTACTCCTCGCAGCCAGCAGGTGGCCGTCTGGCGCCTGGCCTGACACCTTCTCTCAACAGTTATACGTTTCAGTCCACCTACTCAGACTTCCAATTACGCAAGCCCTTGACGGTTGAAACACACTCAGGAAAGATACAAATATTAACAAAGTTACTCTTTAAAATTACTCAATTGAGAAATTGGGGACAACTACTTTGAATGCTCTAGAATCATCCAACATATATGAAAATACGAACCAATTAATTATGAACATTGTTTTTATGATAACAGGCTACACGAAGATGATTCAATAAATGGCAACTCCCTTTTAATAACATACGAAGAGAATTGAAACAGGGGATGCGGAAGGGTAGAGGAAGGTAGCCAAAGATTGACTAAGGCCTAAGCGATACGGTTTAATCCGAAAGATATGCAGGGAAACCTCTAGAAAACCTGCATCTTGGAATCTTGTCTCACACCTTTCCGAATGACGAGGGAGGGGTTTAACCTTTTCCGTACCTCTATCATTTTAGTATCAGCGGACAACACTTACCGTATGCCGCAGGTCTACGACTACGGAACATAGACACCTCTGAAAACAGGCATGGGTGCCTTGGCATGCTATTTTAATTGCAATGGGATAGAGAAAATGTAAACTGAAAATTATCCAACACTATTAAAATATGTAATTTGAATTATAAATATGTCCAAATACTGACAGTATAGTCTTCATACTAAAATATTTATAATTCAATGGAATGACTGTATGTGGCAATCGCCATTTTATTTCATCACTGGGTGAAGAATTACCCATATTGGAGACACTCAGTACAAGTAAACCCCAAGGAGTCAGAGAGGCGAGACGTCGGAATACCGAGCTTGCCAAAATCATCGTTTGGCGACTTAAAAATCTGGTACCTGAGTTGAGTTTCTTAACCCCGGGAATTTTGAAGGCCGCGTCCTTTTCCAGAAATTAGGGAGAGAAACCGCGGGTCAAGTGGCATTTTAACTGGGGGCTGATGGTTAGGTGATGGGGGTGAATGAACGAGATGATCTGCGAGGATGGATGGGAGAAATTTGGGCAGTTGGGCATGGACAGTTGAATAAGTCTGGAGGATACGTGGTGTTTGATCCACTCCACGGCAGCCTGACATGAACATATATGACAAAGGAAGAAGTTGGGCAGTCGTGGAGTAGAAGTTGATGCATTCGGGAATGAAACTTAGAAGTAGGTAGGTGGATATGAGCAGAGAGATAGAGTTTGGAGATGAACATCAGAAATTAAGAAGCCGCTTGAGAGTGAGATAAGTTTGCAATCTAATCCGGGGGCGGGGGGGGGGGGTCAAACTGTAAAAAAGACAGCGAACAGAAGGTGCCCCTTCTATGAAATTCGTGCAAAATAATTCCTAGAAGGCAGAATTCATCACAGAAAAGAGTCGCCTGACGAACGCAGAAGCAGCTTGAATTACGAAAAGGAAGGAGTAAGCCGTCGTATTCACAAAAAAAAACAGGTGCGTGTCTGTGCCAGTGTCTGAAATGTGTCACGACTGTCGTTTTGCTGCAAAATTCCCCTCAAAATGCCCCTTATGAGATTGATTATAAGCTGAGCTAGTCGTGGTAAAATTTTAAATTGGATCCTAACTTTTGTAATTGTTGTTTTCTTTGGTTTTCAGTGAATAAATTTAATTTGTTTTCTTTTTTAATCTAGCCCAATAATTTGTTTAGATTTAAATTAAAATCCACCCCCCTAGTTCATTATAACAAAAACATTACAATCCCTCCGCAATCGGGGAACCTCATCATGAGAGATGACATTTTTAATTAAACTTATGCATAGGTCGCCACAAGCAAACAACATTAATAAAGATTCTACAAAGAACGTAACGCATCATACATGTAATAGCCAATTGCTCACGTATATATCCTACATACACAAATGTAGGATATGTACACACGTTGTTTATCTCGCCGTTACTATGGAAATCCTAGTTATATCGTTCGTCTCTGCACTCTATGATCTGTGGCGTTGAACATTATTACGTATAATTATTTAAGTTGAACTATATAATTTCTTAAATAAATCCGGCGTGACACTTTAACTAATATACAAATAAAGACACAAACAAACATACTTTACATTATATGTGACTAACTCTACGATGAGATAACCAAAAATTGTGATAAACAATAAACACAGTTGCAATACACTTTTTATTTAAATTAATGCAATAACCTTTGAATATATTTTATTTTTAAAAAAATTAGTATGAAAATAAATGTACCTTCTATCAGTTGCTTTGCTAAATCTCTGATAAAGTACAGTCATAGTCAATTTCACTGTCATGGCTGATTGACAAGTTGTTAGGTAATAAAATTAAAAAGATACAAAAATTTTTTTATTAATTTTTTAAAAATATACTCAGCATACACACGTCGCTTGTGACAAATAATATATCTATATATATATAACCACCTAAAAGCATTTTATTGAACACAAGAACCGATAATTTCCGTCATAATTAGTCTTTATCACCAGGAATATTCATAAGTTTTATGAGTAGATTGTTATGAAGGACAACCACGATTCAAACTTTACCGTATATAGTCCGACTGTACGGTTCACAAATGTGTGTTTGTGTAAAATAAAACGGCAATCTCAATGATTGTCGTCGTAACTGCAGATTCTCGAGCGTGTGTCTCCTGATGACTGCGTAGAAGTTAATCAGGTAAATCCACAGTTCCACGATTTACATTCGTCCTCCTGTTGGTGTTCAATAAACCAAATCTGCGCACCCCTATAAATTTACAGATTTCCTATATATTTTCTTGAGAGCAAATTGTGTTCAGTAGACGTTCCTCTGATAACACGGCATGATAATTTTGAGTAATTGAAACTGTAGAGATTGTAGACCGTAGTGATATTCATTCATCTACGTCCGTTCTTCCCTCTTTGATGCTGTATTAGCATTTATTATTGACCATCAATTCTCCCTTTCTTTGAGATACATCAAAACAGGGCCAATTCCAATGCCTTTTTCTCTCGGGATGGGACGTTTCGGCGCGGCCAGTTCGGCGCGGGAACATTTTAGCGTCAACCTTTCGGGCACGATGCATGTAATTAAATTATTATGATAGAATAAACGAAACTCGCTTAACATTACTAAGAATAAAATATACTTTTATACAAATTATTTAATATATTCCAAAACTCTTGTTAAGTAAGAAACAAAACCTAAGAAAATTTTATTATTTATAGTTATATACTTTTAATGTAGTAAATTTGAGAAAAAATTTCTGGACCCTAATAAACCTAACCGTGACTACAGTAGAAAATGATCGAAGTTTTCGTTATTGAATTAAAAATCATCTGACATTCTTGAGAGATATACGTAAATTCATAATAAATATAATAAGTAAATTACGATTTCTTCATACGAATTAGCTAGACATATACGACGGGCATTAAGAGATATTTACTTTATAAGACACAATTAAACTTTTTAGCTTCTGTAGCAATAATGAGAAATACTATTTTTTGAACTGGTAATCTATTTCGTGCACCACATCTTGTTCTGTCGACGTGTATTACTCGTAGTTTCATTGTCACCAATTCAAGTTTTGTCACATTCGTCATTCCGAGTTGGGAATTATAAGAACTCACCGGAGGTCGTTGGATAATTTGATAAATACTAATTTATCACATTACCACGTTTAGTTGTTTTTATATATAATAAATGGAAATTACGCATAACCACATGATTTATCAGTTTTACTGTAACACATTCAAGGTTTGGTGATTGGATTGGGGTTCTGATAATCAAGTTCTCTTCGTATATAAAATTAGTTGTTCAAATTGTAATTTCTGTTATTTTGACCAAAGGAAGAGAACTCAGAAAATAAGACTTAAAGAGAATAGGTCTAATATTAAACTGCCTACTTGAGAAAACAATACAATAATCAAACATTGAATATTTCTGGATCATTGATTAGATTTTGCCATCACTTCTATTTCAGACAGAGAACCATATTTTCTAAAAAGATACATTTCTGAAATGCTACATATTAAAATTCATTGTAATACATGATACTGATAATCTTAATGGGTTATACGGTATATTATTGTAATTTCTTTAATCCTGCACGGTTTAATCTCTGTTCTTCTCAAATTATTTCTATATTTGTCTGTTAATAGTCCTATTTATCATTATAAAGGTTACATTCAATTATATACAATTTCTACTTGAACCAAGAAATAAAATTAAACTTAGAAATAAATACGTCAATTGGATAATGATCTACTAAACGAATAATCTACAGAATTGAAGTAAATAAAGAAATATAATACAGTTGTATTGATTCGCAAATAAGACCAAATTTTAATATGTGAACAAACTTGCGAGATACTTAATAACGTAACTAGGCAATTTAAATCTACATAAAATTTATCACCAACGTAGGGGACTATTTTAACTAAGTCAGGTCTTTGGCATGATGAGTTTATGAATTGATCATCCAACGATTTGGAAACTTATAGATGGACTTTGAAAAGTGTGAAAGGGCTGAAATATTTATTTAGAGTAACTTTTTTCTAGTCAAAAGCCATTAATCAAGTTGAAAAATACCGTGAAGAATTCAAAGAATTTTTTCATGTAAGAAATTATGGTGACCTTATTCTAGATTATTTACGCGGAATAGCATATAGCTATATGGTAAACAATTAAGACTATTTATTTACATTAAATTAACTTTTACAATACCAATAAAACCTTTCTTGAAGTAGAGGAATTAAAACGATTTTTATTTAACATTTTTTATAAAACATTTTTTTTGCCTAAGGTTGAGTATTTGTTCAGTTAATAATAATAATATTAGGCGTGTATTTGTACAAATGAACTTGAGTGAAACAAGTGTCCTGAAAATTGCCGTTTCTGGCGTCCAAATCAGCCCCGCGCCGAAAAGTCCTAGACCGTTTTCCTCTCGGCTCAGGACCCGTCGCGTAGAATGAAGGTTTTAAAAAAATATACATTATACGAGCAATGCGGGTTGGCCACCGAAAATAGGTTTAAATTACAATATCTAATAATATTAATATTATTTTTTCAGTGCTCCGATAAATAAAACAAAATTAATTCAACACTGAATAACTTCCCTCCAATTATTACATCCTGAATATGGTAACTGCAATTTAAACAGCTTCATTTGCTGGAAATACGATAATAACCTGGAAGATGTATATATAATCCGAAAAGGGGTAGCTCTAGTTTATTGTTATAAACACGAACATCACGTTATCATGTTAATTATATACCTTTTTAATATTGTATATACTGTATCGTTATCGTCCTAACTGTACGATAAAAGTTTTTAAAATAATAATAATAATAAAAACACGAACAAATAAGATTGTTTTCCAAGAAACATTGTCAACATTATTTATTGAAACAGAAGAAAACTATAGTGATTACTATTTAAAACTATTATTACTGTATTTTATAAGTTTAAATTACAAAGTTAGTGCGCTAAGAATAAATCTATATAATAACAGTTTTAGAACCTAAACATAAATGTCTACAGACCAGTCCCGGTGGAATTACGAACACTTATATTTCGCGAGTCTATATTATATTTACGATTTACGAAGTCCTCGTTAACTTTCGTCTACATTAATACACCAAAAAAAAGTAACAGTAACAGTCTTGCTGATGGTCCGGCGATGCTAGTGCAAATAATTTTAATGGTATAACACTCGGCACGCTTTCACTTTGGAAAGTGACCTTTCATACGGCCGTCACATAATCCTTAAAGAATAGAATAAACAACACAATCCCTTTACTTTCCCTCTTGAATAGTTACACATTTGATCACTTTCAAAATATAATTACTAAAGAGAATTTAGTTAGTTTGGGCTAAGAAGTAATAATCAACAACTTTTTATTGAATGAAGAATAATAATTTAATGGCGGAACGTTATCTTTGTAAACTATCTGTTGAAGCAAATGAAAACATACATTGATGTGTTTGGTATCATAGTATTACTCTTCATGTTGCTTCAGGTCGTGCATTACAAAAAATGAAACGTGTGATAAGATTTGGCAAAATAGTTGCGGTCTCTACTTTGACAACTGATCCGTAAGGACTGAAATAATTACGCGCAGTTACCTTGGCATTTGGATCAATTTTCGTAGAAATCAGATACTGGTAAATGGCATGTGTGTAATGTTTTGCTGTGCTCCAGTATTTCCTCTTAAGGAGAGACAAACGCAAGGGCCGCCCCGTGCATAGCGCGCATTTTTCAAAGAGAAACTTTTTCGTCCAGTTATTATTGACCTATATATCATTTGATCAATTATAGAAGTGAAATTTGCTTTCTTTGCTTGTAACCTGTAGAAGGCGGCGTTTAATGTAAATATTCGGTGTTTTGTCGTTCAATGATCGGGACGCACTACTCCAGATAGTGAAACAGAACGTCTTCTCGGTAAGAAACACTATTCGTTTAGAGAATTCAGTGAAGAGAATGGAATGTGGAAACACGCATTTCCGAAATTAATTAAATTTTTAGTACACATCCCACAAATTCATATATAATGAATTCACAATAAGAATTAACTGTGTGAATATAATTATGCTGCACAGCTCTCCAAACTGACTTAGATACTCCAAGTACATGGGCTAAGCGAAATAAACTCAAAATCAACAATTGTAAAGGTAAGGCGATTAATTTTACTAAAATGCGCGTTCAATATGCCTTGATATATAAAACAGTCGGGGAAACAGTGATCGAGGAGACAAACTGTAAATACCTAGGCATTTATTTTAACAGTGAGCTGGGGGCAGGTAAACTATGTTACAAGGAAAGCGTCGAACACTTTGTCATGAGAACATTCAAGAAGGGGAATGCGAAATCTAAAAAGATGGCATATTTGTCCTTAGAAGAGTGCAAAGAAGGGCCGCAAAATTCGTACAAATAGGACCTGGGCATGGGAACGAAAAGGTAAAGGGACTAGGGTGGGATACGCTACAGAAAAGAAGAGAAACAGCTAGGCTACACATTTTCTACAGAGCCTTTGCAGGCCAACAATCTTGGCAGGGAATCCGAGATTAAAGAATAGAATAAACAACACAATCCCTTTACTTTCCCTCTTGAAAGAATCGACTCGGAACAAGAGGAGTCATCACCTGTTTAAATTACAAGCAAGGCACCAAAAAACAGACGTTGGAAAATACAAATAATGGCTGGAACAATCTGCCTGCAGGAGTGTTTGGGGAACTTCCTCTAACAGAAAGAAAATTTAGACTTAATCTAAGTTTAGGTTAGTGTAGTGCAGGGTAGTGAAGTGATCAGTGCCGCGAAATCTCTAAAAAATATACTACAGTGAAATATATTTCCAGTGTTCTTTTTGTTTTGTTTTTCAGGCAAAAACAATATTATTCTTTTTAAAAATCCATCTTCTAATAATATGATTCCACACTTATTTATTTATATTGAATATAATTATACATTTAATTATAGGTTAAATATGGTCCTTACGACCAGATTATTAATTATTGTTTAAGTACTATGAATCTGCCACATGGCATCTGCCCATTTTTAGATATAGTACATACATACATTTATAACCTTATAAAATTAGAATTTTATTATTGCAGAATTATACCAAACTAGTGTTTCGGCCTCTATAAGGTCGTATTAATCAGTTTATCTATAAAATAACTTGGTGAGAATCAACACGCCATCAAACTTAAACTAAGCGATTAACACCAAATCATTTGGTACATTTTGTTGCGGTAAGCAATCCTAAGACTGGTCTGATGAAACTCTACATGCTAACTAATCCTCTGCAGGCTTTTTAATTTCTACATAATTACAGCATTCACATCCTCCATAATTTATTCAGCGAATTCCATCCTTGGCCTCCCTCTGCTGTTCTTACCCCACATACTTTCCTCTAATGCTAATTTTACAAGACCCTCATGTCTCAAAACGTGGCCTATTAATCTATCCCTTCTCTTAGTCAACGTCCTCCATATTGTTTAGAACTTCCTCGTTTGTGATTCTGTCCACTCATCTGATTTTCAGCATTCGCCTATAGCACCACATTAAAAAGGTTTCTATTCTTTTCCTTTCCCCAACTCCTATCGTCTACATTTCGAAGTATCTATCCCTGATCGCCACCAACTGGCGAGTCCCGATTCAGCTACCACCAGCGGGCCATCACAGCCGTTCCCGGAGGAGGTCCTGTCCTGTCACTGCGGGGCTGCTTGAACGCGATAGTGTGGGTGGACCGCACTTCCTGCCTGCACCTGACCACTTGGCCAGGCTGGTTACCGGAAAGGATCGGTCGTTCCTGGCACGCTACATGAGCGAGCGGATCGAAGTTCGGTCTGTGGACTGCGCCACAACATAGCTAATAAGGTGAAATTGTTACAATACATCAATATATCGTTAATTACGACATTGGTCACGAATATAACAATTTCGTTTTCATCATACTTCTTGTGATAACGTGTGTACACGGACCGAAAGGTTCTGTAACGTGAAGACTCCATAGATAAGTGAATATAACTTTCATATCACTAGTGGGAGAAAGGTTTAGGTTTACCAATAAATGGAAACTTGTTTGTGAGAATAGAGCATATTTTGGGAAGCGATATTTGTTGAGTGTGGTTTGTTGTAGTGTTTTGCCTTGTATATGATAAGTTGCATTTTTTTTGTCTTTGGCGTGGGAGATATCCCTTGATCGCAATCATATCCTTAAGTTGAGCGCATTGACTCCGATCAGCTGACACGCTTGCGCCCTCTGCGCATTTGCATCAATAGTCACATAAACAGCTGACTTGATTAACTTATATTATTGTGTTTAGTAATAGACATTAATGTTTTAGGTTATTCCTGCTAATATGTGTTCCAAACCAGCTGGTATCAGGATCACTCTTATTGTCAATTGGTTTGCGGGACCCTCATGTAGCCTGTTAACCAAAAAAAAAATCCTATGCTTTTAAAGGGGAGTTGCCTGTTTCAGGATCACCCTCATGTTAAACCCAAAAAAAATCTCTTTCATATATGTCAATCACAGTGCGTTGCGGAAGTTTTCTCGCAGGCGCTTCAGCCCAGAGTGACTGCGGGGCTCACCTGATTATGTCGGGGATGCCTCGCACTCTCTCTGGGTACTTTTTATCAAAGTTCTCATATGCCGAGACACCTTCACCTATTTTAGGAGGTATATGTACCGGGGTTAAAGACCTTGGGCATATGGCAAGAGTTGTCCGCTGATCCCATTGGATCAGTCGGCCAACTGCCTCCTGAAACTGGTGGAGACACGGAGAAGGGAATGCTGCGTCCCCACAGCAAACTCGTCTCCCGTCATTCGGAAGGGCGTGAGAATAGTACCCAATGCCCGACCTACCTGATGCAGTTTTTCTAGGGTTTTCCCTGCATCTCTTTAGGTGAAACACCTAGTCTCTTGTTCTGACCGTAATATCAGCAAAATCTAGCAGTAATTTCTTAAGGTGGTTCTGAGCAATGCTTCGCAAAACGTTAAAATTGGCATTTTCAGTCGGGTAAATCGGTAGGAAAGATAGCAGATAGAACGATGACGTTATGGATTTTACTTTAAGGTACTAGTCTCTTGTTCTGACCGTAATATCAGAGAAATCTAGCAGTAATTTCTTAAGGTGGTTCTGAGCAATGCTTCGCAAAACGTTAAAATTGGCATTTTCAATCGGGTAAATCGGTAGGAAAGATAGCAGATAGAACGATGACGTTATGGATTTTACTTTAAGGTACTAGTCTCTTGTTCTGACCGTAATATCAGAGAAATCTAGCAGTAATTTCTTAAGGTGGTTCTGAGCAATGCTTCGCAAAACGTTAAAATTGGCATTTTCAATCGGGTAAATCGGTAGGAAAGATAGCAGATAGAACGATGACGTTATGGATTTTACTTTAAGGTACTAGTCTCTTGTTCTGACTGTAATATCAGAGAAATCTAGCAGTAATTTCTTAAGGTGGTTCTGAGCAATGCTTCGCAAAACGTTAAAATTGGCATTTTCAATCGGGTAAATCGGTAGGAAAGATAGCAGATAGAACGATGACGTTATGGATTTTACTTTAAGGTACTAGTCTCCGGGTAGGATCCTTAAATCATAGCCCGGGGGCCCTAGTTAACCCTTGGCTACCTTCCGCATCCCCCCTTTTCAATTCCCTTCCTATGCTATTAAAGGGGAGTTGCCTGTTTCAGGATCACCCTCATGTAGCCTGTTAACCCCCCAAAAAAATTTCTTTCATATTTTGTAACTTAATGAGGGTAACTATTAATTGTAAATCTTTAATAAATACAACTTCCAGATATCATTTTACGAATTAGAAACCAAGATATTTTGTTGTAATTCTTCTCCTGCACTTTCCTCGCTACGTTCACGAATGCTTTATTTTCAAAAGAATCCGGGGTATCTTGCAAGAAGAATTCACGCCCCAAATGTGAGTAATTTCTCATTGAAGGCGAGATTTTACAAACTCATACTGCTGGTGATTGAAGAAAACCCAGTTTTTCCTCCTTCTTCCCTCTGATCTTCCTTGTTCACTTTCCTTCTCACTAAAGAGCAACAATACACACCTAACTTTATACTCTTGTTGCATTCTCCAGTTTACACATCCCTTTCAAAATCCCTTCGACTCTCTAGCTTTCTCCTCCGTTCCAAGTCCTGATCAACTCTTCACCTCTACCTCCTCGCCTTCACGATGTCTAGAACTATTCTCCTACTCTGCCTACTCGCCTTCTTAGCGTCGTGCACCACACTGAATATGTTTCGGCTTCTCACCTTCCAGCTCAACTCGTATATCCCTTCTCCAAGAGAAATCGCTAACCCAGGTGATGTTTGTTCCACCAATACTCATGAGTCCTTCGTCCAGCTCGGAATTTTTTTCATGACACAGGAAAAAGTGTCCGGAAATTTTGTAGAGTGAATGTTTCTTCAGCAAAAGAAGCTTAGTATTGTCTATATGTATACAGGCATGTCCGCCAGCCCATTCTTATCTGGTTGTCGCCGGTTAGAACGCTCTTGCTGAATTTTTAATTCCTATAAAAATCCACTAGATTATAAATAATTGATTCGTTTCGTAAAATTGAGTGATTAGAGGTGTCATTAAGAACTATTCTAGAATATTTAGATTTTTTATACCAATTGGTCATAATTTGGTTATTTAAAACCGTTATCATAAAATGGAAAAGTTCAATTTCATAAGTAAAATCTAAATTTTGATGATCAATATTGAAAATTTGAATTCAATTATCTAATTTAAATTTTGGTATTATAAAAACATCTTAAAATTTTAATAATTTTCTTTCATGATTCTTGAACCAGGTATTTGCCACTATTTTTTATATCATTATACTAGTCTATCTCCCCTTTCATTATTTTCAAGATGTCAATAGTCCCCAACTATATAATTGTCCATAATACTGGGAAATCCGCCATATTACAACACATGCAATATGGCGGCTAATTATTTACAATGTTTACATGTTGTTCAATTATATAACCCCGAGAAAGGATGATGATAAACAAATTTTTTGAAAACGATATTTTTTATAATTGATTATTGAGTTACTGTGACTTATCCATGGATAAGTGTCTGACACAGGAAAAGAATATTCAGAAAATAGAGTATTCTACAAAAATTAAGAATCCGAAATTGTCAATTGTATAGTTTTATTTTCAGATTAAAACGGTCCACTGTTTTTTTATATGTTCTGACATGATTACTGTAATTAAATCTCCATTAAAATAACGCCCTCGATGGCGGTTCAAACATATGTTAACCAAGATTCATGTCGAATTACATACTGTACGGTGATTATAAAAATAAGTACCTTGACAACATCGAGCACCCAGCTAGTTTCTACTATATATTTATAATCTCAGCCTGCTCCCGTTCGTGGCCTCGTATTTCAATTACATATCCGCCGTTTTAATCACAGGGATCAACATCTCGTCTCAACAATTTCTCGTTTTGAAATGAAATTAATATTTTAATTCCCGTTGAATTTACTTTGAAGTGTGCAATAACCAAACCAGCTCCGTCTATATCTACAACTATTGTTATTTTATAAATATTTTTAAGTTTCGTATTATCACATTAAATGGTTAGATGTAATAAATAAATCAAGACTTCTTCATTATTTGTTAATTTACAAGCTGGATACCCGGCGATACTCGTGAAATAATTGATATTAGTTGTTGTATTCTCTTTGTCAACAAGTGTTTATTCCATCAGCCAGAGCGTCACATATATATGAAAATTTACTTTTTCATGTACCCTTCGTTATGAGAATTGAACTTCAACATAGCCACCACGATGACCAAGTATCTTGATCGAGCCAAGTATCTAGTGCTTCCGTAAATAGGCACAGAAACTTAAAAATAGTCTGAAAAGAAGTAAAATGCTGAAAGATACACAGATATCAACCTGACTAACTTCGAAATATGTTTATTGGCTTGCAAATATCTGCCATTTGTGTACGTTTTATATTTCCGTACCCTCCACCCCTGCTTCAGGAGTGATAGTTTTACCCCTACATTATTTTCTATCTTTCGGGTCGCGAGAAACACGTGTGCAAAATTTGGCAGAATAAATTCTACGCGTTTAGATTTGTACCATTACTCGAATAAAATATTAGTTATTTTACGCTTAACAGAAATTTAATTATCGCTTGTGAGAGCTTCGTTATGCTATGATCTATTCATTTGCTAGTTAAATATGTCTTAAGGGTAGAATATATTTTGGTCTGAAAAGGGGAGAAGGAACCTAAATCTTCAAGAGGTCGTTTTAAATCTTTTCTGAGCAGGACAGTATAGCATACCCAAAACTTCACGGCAATCGGATGATTGGTATAGGAAATTATAAAGGACAAACAGAAAGGTGCAGAGCAGATGACTGATGTGGGAAGCTTTTTTTTCTGAAAGTGGTGATTGAAGGAAGCTTAGTCTTCAAAAGATTTACAGAAAACTATATTTTGGTGTTCAGGTCTAAACACAAAAATAATTCAAAGCGATCGGATTAATGGTATGGAAACAACTAAGGGCCAACCTTATAACTAGTAATATATTTGAAAAGGTCCGGTATAGAAGGCCTGGAGTTCGTCGCAGGGATCAAGAAACGTTTGTAAGGGCTGATTTCCTTCTACCGGGTTTCCTCTTCGCCTTAACCCCAGACCAAGAAATTTTAAATTAAGTCTTCTACAAGCTGAGACAGCCTTGAGCAGTTTGAGGGGTGCATGTATCGGAGACACTGACCTTTGGGCTTACTTGTTCGCTGAATCCAGTCAGCCAGCTGTGCTAAATTTGCTCGAGGCAAGTAGTCGTAAATAAGGGCGTGGTAGTAGTTCCAAAATGCCCGCATTATCTGATGCAGGTTTCTGTAGGGTTTTTTGCTGCATGACCTTTAGGTGAATCACCGCGTAGGAAACAGGGCATGTAAGTAAAACCATGGCTATCTTGCTCTACCTTCCACTCCCTTCTCTATACCTTCCTGTGCCGTCATAGAGGACAGCTACTAAAGTCGATAACCTTCGCATAACCCGTATTCCTAAACAAAATCGCATATATTACCTTTTATTATTTACTAGCTGATTCCAGGCGATACTAGAGAATTAATTTATATTATCCTGCTACTGTATTTAATTTCACACTAATCTCTGTGTCGACAAGTGACTAAACCATTAACAAGAGAGAATTATTTCCTAAAATTTAAAAAATTACCTTTCACTGTCGTCAGAACCGCCAAAATCCATTACTTAGAATCTTAATCAAGTCCATAAATCTACTGATATCTTAAATATGCAGACACACAGAAACAGTCAATTATATTTATAAGGAGAAGAAATGAAACATCTCTTCGATCTGATTACCGTGAAATAATGTTCGTAGTTTCATATATGCATCTATAAAAATATAATGGTGTGTCTGCGGACCTGGTCTTTATATAACGTACCTCAATCATCTGCTCTGTTATTTTGTAGTGCACGTGTTTACTAAATTATTAAAGTTATTACTTATTTAATTTTAATAAATTTTGTAAACCAAATTTTCGGAGTTGCGGAACTCGTTGCGGCCAAAATACAAAATCTGCCAAACAATTAACCATTAAAAAGGCCGACGGTGAAAGGGATTAGAAGCCGTTGGCCAGTTGAGGGTCGTAAATCTGTTGGATGTATAAGCTTCGATCTCAACATTTAGACACGTCTGAACGTTTGCCACAGAAAGTTCACTACTCTCTCGTGCGTAAGGTTACACGTCTTTGAATCAAGAAATATGAACCTCGTATTGGGAACTCCGAAATGTTAGACGAATTTCTATTGGCTGAAGTCATGGGTAACTCGCCAGGAGAGTAGAAGATCAGATGTTTCGAGGTTGGTAGAATAGTACTGACTGGTCGTGGAGTTGTTGTTAAGTAATGGTTAAGTTGGGATGAAGTATTAAGACAGAGAGGACAGTAGTTGAAGCGGTTGAAAGGGAAAGGGGACGGAAACCCTGGTGGTAGAAGAGACGACGTGTTCAGCTATACTTCAAAGGCGTCCTTACAGTTTCAGAAGCATCGCCGCTTCAATGATTTAAAAGTTCCGGTGAAGATCTAGCTACTAGTTCCGGTGTCGTCGTCGGTAACTTACAAATGATATAAACCCCTCAAAGCCGTTAGCTAAATGCCACAGTGGTCATCACCACCAGCAATTACTGAATGAAATAATAATTACCAGGTAGTTGAGTCAGCCATCCCTTTCGAAAATAATTATTTTGCTTTTAATTTCTAATAAATTTTCTAAAATGCAAGTTTTTTAAAGAGCTGGGAGATATGTTTTTATTTGTTAAATGTATTATAAAGCCTATTTATTATTTAATTTCCTTGCTGTTTTAATTTAAAATAAATCACTTCAATTGAATGAATGGTTTATGAGGTCCTAAGGGAAACAGCTTATAAATGACAGTGTGTTTGTACAATTTCTCGTATATTACTCAGAAGCCAGTTGCATCCCACTGCCTTTTATTTATATAGATATAAATTACACTGCATCAATTATGATCGTTTATTAAGCAACATTAAGAGGTTTATTTTCTCCAAGGAAAATGAATTGTGTTTCATTCCTGAACAGCAAAAGAAGCTAAGGGCTTTGCCTCTTCTGTATCAGTTGTTGTGTTACGTAAAAAGTTAAGAATTCAGGAAGCTTCATCCGGATTTACCCAACAGCCTTGTGTAACAGACTCCATTTGCTGGTTATAAAACGAAACGCACATTCAATTACCTGCTATGCTTTTGAACGGTGTTGGCAGAAAACATTTTCCCATGACCACAAGTTTCGACACTGAACACGGACTCATCAATAAGTACGTGAAGGTTTGAGATTTCAGTTCCTGGAAGAGAGGAGAGCCGATAATGCCCTTCAACGACGTTTCAAGTTTCTTGGCGAGCACTGACTTCCTATAAATGCCTCTTCTCACCATAGGCACTGATGTGATCACTGTGAATCTGTTGTCCGGTCCAGCAATAGCTCAGAATTTAAAGAAATAATTGTATACAGTTTCTGAATGCTTCCCAAAATAACAGATCAGTAAATTAACAATTAACGATTATAATAAATAATTTATTCTGCATTTACACAAATACCATAGGGTTAAAAATTAGCTGTGAATACTTTTTAATGCCGTGCCGATAATGGTTTCGGAGAAAACTATACCTAAGAATCATTATTTCAACTTTGACAAGATAGGACCTTTCGATTTCCACTAATTTGAACATTTATACTATCGAAGAAATAAACACAATACAGAACTATTGAATTTCAACATAGTTTTCTGACTTTAAAACTTACAATCAATAAAAAGACAGCCAATAAGTCAGCATGTAAATGTATCACTATTTATTCAAAAGCGACTTTTCGTCTCCTTTTTGAGACTTCCTCAGACATACTTATTTTCGGCTGAGGGAGTCAAGGAGTAAATATGTTGAATTGCTACATTTGTAAGTTTTGAACCATGTTTTTTACATATAAATTAAAAAATGATTACATAAAACCCATATTTAATTTCTTGTAATATTATGTTTGTAGTACGCCTGAGCAAGTCTTAAAAAGGAGACGAATCGTAGCTTTTGAATTAATAGTGAAAAATTTATATGCTGTCTTATTAGCCGTCTTTTTATTTATTCAGAATTATTGAAGTTCAAATATTGCCACATATTTCTTTCAGCCATTCAACAGTTGCGTTAATAATTTTGCCTTTTTTTGGGGAATATTCTGCATGAGGATGGTCCTCAAATAGGTATCTTCCCATTAATAGCATAGGAAGAGAATTGAAAGGGGGGGATGTGGAAGGTAGAGCAAAGTAGTCAAAGGTTCATCAGGACCCCTGGGCTACAGGCTAAGGCTCCGGCGTCGTGCGTCCAGCGGACAAATTCGGACCCTTCCCCCTTCCGCCTCAGGGATCAGGTAGTCGGAACTTCGTAAAATAAACAGCCCCTGTGACGTCGCAAGTGATCTTCTTCTGTTGAAGTTGTAAATATTGGCTCAAATGAAGGAAAATCCACTGCTAACTAACCTAAACGGCGAAATAGTTAGAAAAAAGTGCAAGCCAAAGAAACATACAAACATTTAAGTAAACTTTAATTAAAATACAACAAATATCGGTTCTGATGCAGACATTCAACAGGCATAGAAAGTCTAATCTATGAATTTAGTCACATGAGAAATAAAATTATTGTAGATTGAAGTTAATTAAACTTTAAAAATAAGATATCTGAACAAAAATAGTTGGAGATTAATTTTTAAAACTAGAAGATCATATATCCTGAATTATAATACTGTTAACATTAGGAAAAGAAACTGTCTTGGTTTTAATATTAAGTGAATGAACAATGTATAACAGTTCTGAAACTAAAATGAATTTATAATTACTATTATATTTTATAAATAAATAATTTTATCTCTTATTTAGTCTTATGGTTACGTCTAACTTGTATTTACTACACTATATAAGTTATGTACTGAATTTCATATTATAGCACTCCAATTAAAATTAGTCTTATCATTATTATTTTTTATTATCACTATTATTTATTTTATCCTCACCATTGTCATTCTAAGAAAGTTGGCTATTTGGATTATTTTCTTTTTTCTCTGATCTTTAAAAGTACGTTCACACCTCTTATATCCATTAACTTGTTCATTTTTTTCGATATTCTTAATCTCCTCCATAAATGAGACTAAGAATGTTAGAAAGTGAGAGTTTGATGTGTTTTAGAAAGTTATGGAAAATAATTTTTCAGCGAGAAGGTACACGCTGAAAAACAGTAAAACTGACGTCTTTTTAAGTCATTTATTACCACAACTATGATCAAAAATATCTTTATGAGATATCAGTATATAAATAGTACTATGTTTTATTAAAATCTTTTACAAAAAATATAACTTTTCAATGTTTTCTTATAATATCCTATTTTTATTAAAATATTATTTTAAAATTATTAATGTGTCTTGACGAAAGTTATATTTAATAAATCACTAATCTGATAATTTTTTATAATTGAAAGTTTAATTTTTGACCAAGAATGTATTAATATTACACATTACCTATATTTTTACCTAATTGTTGGTTTCCTATTTTTCAATATTTTAGAATTCTTGATACGTTTTTAATGTTCGTAGTTGAACAAATCCTTTTAATACTACAAGAATAAAAAAATTATAGTTATTTATGTAATTTGACTTATTATTGTGACAATACTATAAAGACTGAATATGTTAAATATAGTTGGGTTTCTAATTGCTTCATATGGTATATACTGAACACTTTTTACTGATGTACACCTATTATTTTCGTCACTGCGTGAGCTAACGGAAAAGTTGTGACCTAACCAAAATTTCTTAATATTTTACAAATTCAAGAATTTTTTCTTTTTCAATTAATTCTGTTTTGATTCAATGTTGTTTACTGTCAGTCATGTTATTTTCTTCTTTCTACCAAATATGAATCATGCGGTGTGTCTGGAAAGAGCACGGGTTACCGGCGAAAGGGGGAAGGGGGTGGCTGTGTCCGCAAGGAGCACGGTTGAGGGGGGAAGGGACTTGGTAAGGGGTGTCAACCGTAGTATGTCCGCTGGCCGCACCACACGAAGGCTCCTACCCTGTGATTCACCTAAAAGAGACACAAAGAAATCACAATAAAAATTGCATCCCGTAGGTCGGTCTTAAAATCCCATTATTTCAGTATTTGACATCGGTTTTTGGGCTGTTAGGCCACGTAAATTCTCGGCAGACACTTACGTGGCCTAACAGCCCAAAAACCGATGTCAAATACTGAAGTTACGTCGGCCACGAAAAACATCTGTTATTTTATAATCCCATTATTTTTTTGAAAACATCTTACTAAGTACTTGCAGTTAAAATAATATTAAAAATTAGCAGAAATAAATATAACAATATTAATAAATGTAAGAATGAAACAATTAATACTGATCAAGTTGGTAAATAGTATAAAATATATCTAGGTTATGATGGATAGATATTTATACTACATATTTGAATAAAATAGAATTTATTAACACTTTTCAATATTGTCCACCTCCTGTGATCTAGTGGCAAGGGTCGCTGCCTCACAACAGAGGTCCAGGGTTAAAATCCTGGCATGGGCTTGGGTGCTTGTCGTCATGGTCGTGGAGACTGGGATTAAAACTACTGGAGAATCTATGGACTTATCACTCTAAATTCGGAATGTGTCATATAAGATAACAGTCCGCGTCGACCCGGTAGGACAAGGCCCTGAATGGGATGCAGAGCCAAAGAAAAAGGAGAAAGAGAAGAAAAATAATTAATTTTAAGTGTTAATTTGTGCTTTTGTGCATGAACTAATAAAATGGAGAAGATTCGAGGCAAAAAAATTTAGCATTAACCATGAACTGAGGGACGAACAGGTTGACTCCGCTTATTTGACCTGGCAGAACTTCCAACAAGCGATCTTTTTCAGAATAGAATGTCTCAACAAGGCAATGAATTTCGCTGCTAAATCATCGTTTTATACAAATCAAATGTCATCTGTTTCACAAGAGATGCAATAAGGCAACCAGAACCACTAAAATTTTAAGAATGGATTCTCAAATATCCTGGAACATATATCAAAATAGAAATTGAAGTGAGGCAATCAGGAATTTTCCTTTTTATAACGCTTCAAATCGTGAATATTTATCTAAAATCTTTTTTTCAAAAAATTGTAACCTTTGATAGATTTGACCCCGACTAGGTTTTTTGGTATCTGGAGTTCAACACTCTGCCATTGCATCACGGTGCACGAATTGTACTCTTTCTGCTAAAAAAAGCTGGAAAAATATATAATTACAATGTAAGTGAATTATACGTTAAGTCATCTACGAAGGGAATATTAAATTGCTACTAAAATTATTAATACATAAATTAAGAACCTCATTCAAACCCGCTTGCAAAATTCGAATTATTTGACTCGACCGGAACGATTTATATATACTTTGAAATTTAAAATTTTGTTGACTCACTCTGATTACTGCTTTTCTAAAAATATATTATCTGTTATACTCTCAAACCTTGACTTCAGTCTTTCTTCAGACTTTCTGGTATTTGAATCAGAAAAAATACGATTAAACTCGTCTGGACTGTTGAGGACGAATTTATTTTTCTCTTGAACAGCAAGTACAGATTTAAATTGCTTTACCTTCTATAAAATTTAACTCCTACGTGATTTGAACTTGCAGCCTTCTGATATGGAGTCTGTAATGAATTTTTGGGGTAATTTTTTTGATTTAATTAAATGATAAAAAATTACTCAAAAGGATAAATTTATTTATTGAAATTTTAAATTAATACACTGACTACTTCAACTTATCAACACTAAACAGTTACAAAAATTACAAATTTTGGAGAAATACGTCTTTATTGTATATACAGTTATAATTTTATATAAAGGGATCTTCAATAAGGGCGGGTCGACGATGAAATGGAATAAAATAGGCTGTGTATGAGGTATTACCGAAATTCTTTTTTCATTTTAAAGGCCCATTACGTGTGGAATGTAACATTGTTCTTATGTCCGGCACTGATCCCAAAGGTTCAATTTTCAATGACTCTGCCGGATAGAACGGGCTGAATTTATGTGATAGTCTGGGTTATACTGACTTTAAGGGCTTCGGTTGATTGCGGCTTATTGGCATGGACCAGCGACTTCAGGAAACCCCACAAGAAAAAGTCTAGCGGTGTCAATTGGCACGATCTTGGTGGCCAATTCACGTCATCTCTGCAACAGATAACTATACCCTCAAATCGTTCAAGCAGAATGTCAATCATGACATCCTCTGAGTGGCACGTAGCGCCGGCTGTTGGAGCGAAAAGTCGCCTACGTCCATATATGACAAAAGAAATCGATTATCTTTGTTCTGTAGCGCTTGCCGTTGACGGTGATGGCCTCATCAACGTCGTTTTCAAAAAAGTACGCACGAACACCCAACAGTAATTTTATGTGGACGCATTGCCACTTGGTGAACCTCGTGCGGATTAGAATCGTCCCATACATGGCAATTGTGCTTGTTCAATATTCTTTCAAAATTGGAGTCCTCTTACAAACGCATTGAAGCCCTGTGCGAGCAAACAGCGTTGTCTCTGGTCAATAAATTTGAGCTTCTGGGCCAGTTGGATCTTTCACGCAACTCCCAACGCAAAATTCACCAAGTTGAAGTCTGCGAAAGGCCGTGTTCTTGGGCACGGCGAGTAATTTACTCCCTGGGTTCTCCTACGGACTTTCACGGACCGCGGCAATGATCTCGGTCGAACTGGTGTTCCTTTGACGTACGAACGTGGGCTGATTGTTTACCGCTTGGCCACCAAACGTTGGAGAGACAACTTTGAATGGCCTCCGCGGTCTATCGTAAAATGCACGCCCTAACGAACACTCATTTCAATTATAACTTTTTATCATTTAGACGTGCAGCTCAAGCGTGTAACTTGCCACGATGACTTGGCTGAAAAATAAACAACAGATTAGGCTGAAGCCACTAAAACAAAATGGCCCCACAAGCTGCCCAATTGATAAACCCTATATACATTGATAATTTGAATATTGAGTTTTCAGTAGTTTATTTATGCTCTCCAAAGCTGATTTTAATAGAATATCTGGAACTTGAATCAGAAGAAAGCAAATTAAACCCGATAACTAATCAGGAAGAAATTATTTTCCTCTTGAATTGGATGCGTTGTACAGAGCTCATTTATAAAGCAATATTTTGAAAAATAATCACAGCTTATACACACTTGACCCCAGCAGGACTCGAATGCGCAAATCTTCTGATCTGGAGCACACTGCGCCACGGAGTCCCATATCTGCAATCTGTTCCTGATAAATAAAAATAATTATTTGTTTATAATTTTATATGTATTTTGCAATACTTTAAATGCTGACCTAATAAATATATAATCAATCAAATCTCTAACTCTGGCATTAGTTGAAAATATTTACTGGAACTGAATCAATATAAATAAAATTAAACCCACCAGGAAGAACTTAATTTTTTTTGATTTTCCAAAGTAGTACAAATTTAAATTGAATAGCTCTATCTAAAAAATATACTTAGCTTTAATATATTTGACCCCGACGTGATATAAACACACAACCTCTGATTTTGAGTCAGACGCTAATAAGACTAACTTTTGATGAAATATGACGTTTGTTTATTAGTATATAAATATATGCCTTATTAAATAAAATGAATAACTATTCACTAGGCGTTGTAGCTTCTATAACATTTGACTACTACTTAGCTACTCCTGGACGAATGGAATTTATAATGTACAGAAGTGTTCCTACATTCAATCCACAATATTCATAAAAATTGACGCCGTCATCCTTAAAATGATTGAATAAATATCTAAACCGACTCAATCTACTCTCAGTACAGGTCTTTGGTCTTATTATAATCAGGTTTAATGTTTCTCATAATAGCACAACACTTCTCACGCATCCCTTTTAATGTAATTAAATAAGAGGGGAAATAAAAATAGGCAGCCAACTATACTGCTCTACCGACTGAACTTACAGCAACTGGCTCCTTAACGGACAAAATTAAGCTACAGTAGATGAAAGTTCGGCCGTTAAATCGATCTTACGTTCACTTCGAGAAACGATAAATTTTTAAATAGCCGAATAACTTTTCCCGTCTTGGTTTTAATAGACGTTAATGGAACTTCGGTTTTATGTTTTTAAGGTCATTCTATTGGTTTTTTCAGATCAGTGAAATGAATGCTGAGACGAATTGTCAATGCGAGTGAAGGTCACTCATTGCCTTCCCAATTACCTCACAAGATATGCCGGCGACGTGACTCATGGCAATATGGACTCGTTTTCCTCAATTTGTAAATGTGTCATGTAGGTTTTCAGACTATCTTCCAGTTATCTCGGTCGCATATGTTATACACGCTTTGCGAATTTCTTTTTTAAGAAAAATTAAAATTTATAAATGGATAAATGAAATGACCACTGATAATTCAAAAGTTTTATTTAAGTACGACGTTTCATCCCTAAATTTGAGACTTCATCGGGTACAAAGGAGATATAGATATGTTCCAATTTCTAAATATTAAACTTATTTAATTATACATTAATCTTGATAAGAAGTATAGGTTCAAATATAATATTTTTCACTATTGCCTGCATCGGTAAATAATTTCAAGCGATTTTATTTTTATTTACGTCTCTTTTGTAACTGATAAAGTCCCAATTTGAGTACGAAACGTCGTAATTGCATAAAACTTCTAAATTGACAGTATAAGTGATTATTAGATATATGTTAATGTACGTTTTTCTAAATCTGAATGAAGTAAAATATTAAAAATAATTATAAATAAATAATTAAATTAATCTGACTTATCCTTATAAATAAAATACAAAGGATGGCCAAAAGTCAGATATAAAAGAATTTAATTTGAATTAAGATGCTTCGTCCCCAAATTTCTGGACCTCTTCAATTTATTATTTGTTGATGCTTTGGTAATCATTCATAAGACTGGTATGATGCAACCCTCCATGGCAACCTATCCTGCGTAAGCCTTTTCATTTATACATAGCTACCACTTCCCACATCCTCCCTCTTCTGCTTAGCACATTCCATCCTTTTCCTCCCTCTTCTGTTCTTACCCCACACACTTCCCCCTAATGTTAATTTTAAAAGACCCTCATGTCTCAAAACGTGGCCTATTAACATATCCCTTCTGTTGGTTAAAGTCCTCCAAATTGTTCTCTTTCCCCTATTCTTCTTAAAACTCACTGGTTAGTTGCCCTATCCACCTATATGATTTTCAGTGTTCTTCTATAGCACCACGTTTTGAGAGCTGTATATTCTTCTGCAACTCCTATCGTCCACGTTTCGGACCCATATAACGCCAAACTCCATACGAACATTTTTAATAATGATTTCCTAATATTAATACTTCTTTATATAAATATTTAATTATAAATTTGAAGCAATATATAGATATTGTCTAACCAATCGCAGAGTATTAAACCATATACCATTGATAACATAGAGAAGTACGACTTCATGGATGTGAAACGAGTCAGACATTGTACGTAATTTGATATTACTGTTTAATTACGATTAAATTATTATTCATTATAATAAACACCCTTATTATAGTTAGAGACTTCCCTTCCGCGAGTGAATTATTTCTATTTCTGGTATCAATAGTTGACAGTTACTAATAAAAAATAACTTCAGTGAATGTATTTACTGACAAGTAAGAGTTAGTATTCCCATTTTCTTGAAGAGATACCAGCGTGAAATTTTTGGTGGAACCTGACATAATAGTCTGACAACTTATTTATGAAGATTAAAAAATTTGTCTTTCCCTGATGCATTACCCCTGAAAATTATACCATCTGTCATTGACGAGTGAAAATATGCAGAATAAACATATTTTATGTTTGGGTTATTACAATTTGACGCAATTCTAAAAGCTAAGGTTGCCGAGCCTAGTTTTCTTTGGAGAATGTTAATGTGATCTTACCAATTTAATTTATTCTCTAGAGATATACCTAAAAATTGTGAACAGTCAACTTCACTTATTTGACATTCGTTGTTAGTGTTACTGAGTTCAATGTAGCGTTGTTTGTATGAAATTGCACAAAATGAGTCTTACTACAATTGACAGACAGACCACTAACTAAAAACCAGAGAAGCACCTGCGTTAGTATATCATTGACAACATTTTCCAGACTATTTTACTAACTTGTTACTAAAATGTAAAGAGTATACTTTTATAAGAAGAATTTGTGGCTTTAGGTAAGTCATTTATACAGATTGAGAATAACAACGGTGCCAAAATATAACTCTGAGGTATCTAATTTTTTTGGTCCCCAGTATGAATCAAAATATTTCCGAATAATGTAAGCTGAGCCGGCTTCTGTGGTCTAGTGGCTAGCGTCACTGTCTCGTAACTCAGAGGTTCCGGATTGGATAGGTAGATAGATAGATTTATTAGGTCCGTTAGTCCTCAGATGAGGAAATAGGAAAAGTCAAATTGATATAAAAAAATGAGATAGATATACATAAATATAGTAAATAATAAGTCATAAACATTAATGATATACAATAATTAACTTAACTACAAAATATTTCATGAAACAAGAAAACTTAGAATCTATACGAAAATAATTAAATAAGAGTTATTAATTTCACTTGTAACACTGCACATCACATCACAATAGACTTCTTCTCCAGAGGAACACATGTCGTAGTTGAGGGCAGTGACTGGACATCTCCTGCGGTGAAGTATTAGTGGCATAAATGTACAATACGGTTTTATATTGAAGTCCATAGAACCAGTATTTTCTAGGGAACTGAAGAGCGTTAGGTTAAGTTGATTTATAAATTCATTGACAGAGTAATACGCGCCTTTAATGAGAAAAAATTTGCATTTCCTCATAAATACATTGTAATTGTTAATGCTTTTAATGCTAATAGGAAGGGAATTGAATAACTTTATTCCCGAATAATGAATGCTTTTTTCAACAAGTGAGAGATGATGTTTATCCGTACGTAGAGCTGTGCGATTTCTGGTCTCATAATTATGGAAATCTCCGTTCCTATCAAATAGATTTAAATTACATTTTACATATTTGAGAGTCTCAAAGATATAATTACAAGGAAATGTTAAAATTTCAAGAACTTTAAAGAGTGGTCTACAGCTTTCTCTATAACTTTTGCCACATAGTATACGGATCGCACGTTTCTGTAATTTGAAAATTTCCGTAGACCGAAAAGAAAGTCCCCATAGCACATATTAGAGTGAAAATAAGCAATATATACAGATTTTCCCATTAACGTATCTACTTGTTGTATTAATAATCTAAGGGAGTAACAGACTGAACTGAGTTCGATTCCTGGTAAGGGCTTGGGTGTTTGTGGACGTCTTTGAGTGCTGTTGGCCAATCCCCAGCACACTTTAAACTCAAACTGACTAAAACTATTCCCATATTTCTCTCAAAAACCTCGACACGGAAGGTATAAGAGGACAAGATAAAGAAAGAAAATTACAGTTTACGATTCTGTGTAATTAACGTAGCACGTATTAAAATAACTTCAACAATAGTTCTCAATTTCATCTACGGCATCTGTGTATCATTTGAAAGTATCCAATCGAAATCAGCGACTGGGAACCTTTTAAACTTGGCGGTTCAATATTATGAAAAACGCTAACATGACTTTATTGTCACGTACAGAAATATTTGTACATGCTTGATATTCACAATTTATTTTACATAATTAAATACCATCAAACAAAAACATCAACGAAAATCTATGAAGTATGGAGTGTACAAAAACACTGATCATTTAGGAGAAGATGATAATAGAAACAGTGATAATCAAATAGTACGAAAACTAGAAATTTGTGACGCTTTTTGTGCTGTAGTATGTTTGCTAATGCTTCGATTGCACGTTCATACTTAATGCGCTTCAATATTAAGTACCTTCATCTCTCAGCCGGTTTCTTTTGCTGATGTTAATAATATAATATGTTGAGAATGACGTCTCATAAAAATATGTTGATGAAAACATTGTTACCATAACAATCATTAGATTTTTATATGACTAAAACTCAAAAGTTATCGTTCGAAGCTGCCTGCTTCTTAATTAATAAAATAATTTCATTCCAGATTTTCATGTTTTGATATTGAGTCGACAAATAAGCGAGTGCTGTTTTGGAATTCTGCTAGTTGTAGCTCTAAATCGTGAATTTTTATGGAAGAAAATGAGTTCCAGCGTCACATCCGACACGCGTGTCATCATTGAACTCAAAGATTGACTGGAAATCTCACAAATCATTTTAAATTTGAGAGTTGATATGGCTATTTTCTGATGGATTTGATATTCATACACTGTTTGTATATTGTCATTTACATAAGGAAGGGAAAATATGTTTCATACTTTTTAGATTTTTCTGCATCTTTCACCCAACCAAAAATTTATCACAAGCTTCCCCATTAAATATATTTTAAGAAATATGTGATTTGCGTACTCTTGGCCTCGTAAGAGGCCTCCAGTCCTATCAAATACCTTACAGTTATCGGAAAACTGTTGTCCACATCCTGGACAATGGACGTATTCATCGTCATCAGTAGATATTTCAGAGGTATTTGTGCTGGGTTGTGAGTCACAATTTAAACTCTTTTTGACCTTCAGATTATCCTTTTACTTTCTTTTGTGTATTGTTAATGGCTTTATTTTATATCCTTTATGTCTTTGCATTCACTTTTCTCTTTTTCATATGTTCTTTTTATTCTAATCCATTATTAAACGCTGAAGAGTTTTTTCTGACTTCTTTAAATGTCTTTTCCTTTTATCTTTCTTTTCTTTGAGTTTTGGAAGTGGTAAAATTTAATGAAAGCCGGCAACAGGTTTCTTGGAATTTAAACTTTTCACGTTTGTTATAAAACTATGACAACTGGTGCATACCTTGCATCGTTCAAAGAGTCAGCCAAAGTTTCATTTGACGGTTTCTCATCTTTTGTTGGTCCTTAGATCGATATGGTCTGTTCAGTTTTGCAGATGAAACCTTATTTTGAGTTTGGTAAAAATATAAGAGGTAAAATTGTTGTAAAAATACAAAAGGAACATAATTTTATTTTTATAAAGTGAATATAAGCATTAACAAAAGAACCGTGGAATGAAACGTGATAAAATGGCATTTCAAGAACAGATATAGTTTTTGAGGCGAAGGTTAAGCCTATGCAGTGCTGCGTACTCTTGGCCTCCCACGTAGTTTTCTACAAAATCGTCACTTCCCGCCTGCACCGTCCAGACACTAAATTGTAGCTAAAAAATTGTTCTTGGAAATTATATGTGACACAAAATTTTAATTCATTCTTATGTGGCTCGAAATTCATAAGTTTAAAACTCTAATTATTACGTATAGAAGTAACAAAAGTATATTTTACTCCGTGAAATACAAAAAAAATATCAGGAAATAGATGCCATGAAGGCGTCTTCTCCTATACTTTTAGACGCACTAAAATAGTATCAAAAAGTTGCCGTAAAGTGCTGCCAACACTATGAAAATTCATTGCGTACTGTTATCCGATTGCGTACTCAGAATCTCCAGTTGTATGATTCCAGGATGAGTTGAGAAAGCACGCTGCGCCGAAGTTATGTTTTTATTTGATTGTTATTAACTGACATATACAAACAGTTTAAGGAGTGTGAGAAACACATTGTTTGGAAGTAGAATGTAATTTAACGTAACAATGATTTTATTGAGTTGGAGAGCGCCTTAGGTGAAAAGACGGCGGAAATCACTGTCAAGATCGGTCTGCAGTTATGCCTCAAGGAGATCTTGTAGAGGATTTATGGAAGGAGCCATCGCTTGATTGCAGAAATTATGAGCAAAGCTTGGGCGGGTGCAACTGTGGCGGGGAATACCTCCACGCATGCGCATGCGCAGCGCAGCGCGGCGCGGGACCGGAAACAAGACAAGCGCGACGCTCGTCCCCCGCCCCCCACGCCCGATATGTAATTTCCGAATGAGTGTCATTACAAGCAGGTGAGATTGTAGTCTTTGTGCCGAGCAAAGTCTGTGTTTATCTGCAGATAAATAGGACGAGATTGCCATCGCCGGCCGATACAACACAATGGGGCCCCGAATTCTGGAGCGAGGGTCCCGGGCGCCCCGGCCTTTGTGCGCTGCCGTGGAATTACTGCGTCGGGGAAAATAAAACCGAAATTACCAGGTAATGGGTTTAAATCAAGTGAAGCAGCCCCCGCGCCTTATTACGATAATAACATTCTGCCTCGTACTTGGCTACCGTAATGTAATACCACCTACGTGAATATTGCGGCTACTTTATCGGCCACAATGGACTCGGTACCGGGGAAACGTTCAGGTCCTAAGATAAATTCATTAATCTCTGATTGCGGACAGCTTTTATAGGGGAACGTGTTTGTGGAAGAGGTAAGCTATTGCGGGAAAAAAATATACTTCCCATTCAAAGACTTCTGAGTACGGCGTTCTTCGTTTGAGGATGCTCGCACATTAAATATACAAGCAAAAAGTTTAGCTGCGTGATAAACTCGTTTAATGAGACGTGTGAATAAATTAGGAGCAGTGAGGGCCTTCAAGCAATGCAAGTTGCAGAATTACAGCCGCTAAATTGTTTCTTTAATGGCTTCCATCGAAGCCTCATTCAACACACGAAAAACGCTGAATAATTGTTAATATTGATTGCTACTAATTAATGAGAATACGAATTATGACTTGCCAGTTGGCGTCACATTTATTTATTAGATTTCTTTAGTTTTGTGTCTGGGTCTTAGTTGAATTTCTTTGGCAATCGCGGAATGGCAAACTAATTGATCTTTGGTGACTTGGAACTGTATAATTTGCTTCTAAAGTTTTTAGCAGTAATTAATAACTTTATGTAACTGTAATGGAATATTAATCAATATTTTACTAAAGCAGCGGAAGGTAAAATTGGAGGTATGAGGCTGAGCCGTGAATGATAATTTGAAGTAATATTAGTAAATAAGTAAAGATCATCCACCGAAAAGAGTGGAAATGCACAAAAATGATTTAAATTATATTGTATGCTGAAATTTATTGACAATTTATTCTGAGAAAATAAACGTATGATGAAGTAACTGGATGAGTATACAGCGTTTATGTTAGTCGGGTTCGACTTGGGACTAAAGTAAAGCGTTGTACAATTATACAGATCGTGTAATTTGAACCTTTATCTACTAAATTATTTTCAATTGCTCAGCATAATTCTGTAAAACAGTTGTTTTATGTTCCAGTGGTTGTTTTTACTTCTTATTTTGCACGTATTCATATACCAGGTATATTGACAACACTAAGTGATGTAATCCCAAGTGGTCCCATACTATACCTAGTCAATTGTATCATTACACGGATCTTGGTCTGTTCAGCATCCAGAGCCGGCCACGTGCTAGAAAAGTCCCTACCCTGATAACCATTTTGCACACTGACAGAGATGAGACATAACACATTTTCGTTCAAGTGCGTTGAAACTCACAGTCACTGATTTAAAATACTCTCGATGTTCATCATTGGGAATTTGTTTGTTTTATTATTTGTTATCCGGGATATGGGTTGTCAAACCGGAAGGTTATGAAACAATGGATGTAATATTGTAAATATTTTCCTGAATAACGTTAGCCAGTAATGATTGTTGGAACGCATTTCATTATAAAGCATATAAAAGATAAAAACGAATACCTTCAAGCTGAATATTTATTTTTAATAATATATACTGAAAACATGAAAAATATCATTACTACAATACAAAATGCTTTCGAAAGCTACTAAGCCTTCGGCAATTTACTCAATAGTAATCCCTTTGTGCACTGGGACATCACAGATTTTGCCGTTGCTGAGGAAACCGATCCCTGCTTAACGGGGATTCACAAGATACCATTTTGGGTTTAACTACGCATGGTTATATGCTGCTTCATATTCCTTTCGGAGTTCTCCGTTCTCTTTGGTAGCATTCGTCCCTGCGTTATTCAATCGATGTTCTGAAATTATATGCATTTCCTTATGCGTTTTATGTTATAAAATTATGACGGCGTAGTTCAAAATTAAAGATGTTGCAAAGTAACTAGAGTGACCAAGTTGATATTTCCTATTCTTTAGCAAAAGCAAAATCATTATTCTACAGAAAAACGTTTGCTAGATTTGTGTGTCAAGTTTCTTCAAGAATATCATGTAAGGGTCTCTTCAAGAAATGGATATTCTTACTCTTACGTGCCAGTAAATACCATCCATAATGTTGTTAGTGATAAGTAACAGAAATATATTGATGGTCAACTCAGAGGAGCACAAGTTTAAAACAAGATACAAGAACAATTTTTACAATCAGTGTAAATAAATGTCAATTACACAGAAAGGATTTTTAATAACCTTCCACACAGCATTAAATATTCAAACAAACGGCACTTCACCTGAAGAAGATGGCGGTGACGGCCTTCGAAACGGTGGCATTCAGAGAACACTTCATTCATCATCTACACCGGAAAAACCTACATTCCCTAAAGAACTAACAAAGTTTTTCCTTCGCCATTCCTTTTATTTAATTAAAGAACTAAAAGAAGAATTAGGTTAAAGCTGAAATAAATCCAATTTAAAATAAATATTTTGTTTGTTTATAAATATAATATACTATATTTAGCTATGTATAATTATTATTATTATAATTATTAGTTAGTAATCAAATTATATATTCTCTACAGGGTGTACGGAATATAACCTTATTCTGCACAAAGGTAACTACAACATATGTTGGAACTTAAAAAATACTTTTTTATAAGGACAATAATCCGATATTTTTAATTAACGTCAAGGCCTTTATAAATAAACAGGTTATAAGACCGGAAATATATTTTACGTGGTGAAAAGATCCTTACTTTGCCTTAATTTTATTATTGGGATGCTTAAAGTCGCGTCATCATATATTGTTCTATAACAGCTCTAATTATTCAAAAGGTTTAGTTTCAATAATTTCAACCTCATAAAAACCAAAACTTATCCCGCAACCCATTATGCTCAAATTGAATTGTTCTGTTGTAATAAATTTTCTAAATATATCCGAGAGTATTTTGTAAATAATTTTAATGATTTCCTATTAGAATTTAATCCTAATGTTAAAATTAATTTAATATACTTTTCGACACAAGAAAACAATTTTGCATAGGATACCTCCGTTTAATTTATATTTAATGAAATTGAATTAAATTTTAAAATATTTTGGTTCATTATAATAAATTTGACATAATCATTAGTCTACTTAAAGTTCAAGTTAACGAATTTACCTATATATATATATAATAAACTATCCGTAAAGATCGTTACTTAACGTGATTATTCTTAAATTTGTAAATGATAATGTGATGTAATGAATTATATTGTGACCATAAATTATGTGATGTACTATTACTTTTCCCAAGCTCGTACAATTTCACTGTTAATAGTTTGAATATTTTAACTGGGCTAGCTCGACTTCCTTCTCCCAGCGTCGCCAATTGGTATAAATAAACACGAGGATTAGTATTAAATATATCTCCTAAATAAATTACACTCATTTATCGATAGAAATGATACATTTCAAAACAATTTTACATTTCGTAAAATTAAAATCCAAAGGCACATTTTCAACGACTCTGGCAACACAGACTGCCACATATCATGTATATTGTTCTTATTACTCTTCATTACTATATCCGTTACAATAAGGACATGCATAACGATATTTTTAAATAAAGTAATTAAATTAATCTGAAATAATATCATCGATAAAATACAAAGAAAAGCCAAAAGACAGAATGAGAAGAATTTATATTTGAATTAAAACGTTTCGTCCCTAAATTTCTGAAATTCCTCAGTTTATTAATTAAAACATTATAAAATTTCAGGGCAGAAAATTCAAAAACAATAAATTTTATAATATTTTTATTAATGGACTGAGGAGGTCTCGAAAATTGGTGACAAAATTTTAACTCAAATTAAATTCTTATCTTTGACTTTTGGCCAATCTTTGTATTTTGTTCATAACGATAGTTATGTCAAATGGTATTTATTAGAAATCTAAAGAATATTTATTAGAAATGTTAATAACGGATTTGTTTTAATTAACATGATATTTAGAATCGATTTTCAAATCAGTTGTTTCATGTGTCACAGATAAATAGTTTGTTATAAGAGTGATATAAATATGCATTTTGTTAAAAATAATTTCAATTTTTGTGATATGTGAATAGATTTATTCAACTGTGTAGTTGGCAAGGTGTCAACGTTTTGAAATTATATAAAAATTTCACAAAAATGCATAGAAAAAAGAACATAATGACGGAAAATCGCTGCATTAATATATAAAAACTTACTACTGAAAAATTGTATGAGACGTTTCACATTTCTCTGAATTTCTCCTGATTGGACTGCAATGCCAGTATATATTAAACAAATTTTAAACATCTCATAATTATTAAAATATGAGTGTTTACCACGTCATTGAACTCAATTTTATTACAATTGTTTTGTTTTGAATTGTCTTATACTTAAAGGCATTTGCAAGAAAGTTATTGCAATCTCGTATACTTCTATATAATGATTGAAAATTTCCTTACATAAGTTTTCTGTTTCCTCTGTTTATTGTTGCACGTTAAACGCTTTTATATTTGTACGTAGGAGTTCAAATAAAACCGTTTTCATTTCACCAGGTCTGTTTCTTTAGTGAGTGCTCTAATTAAAGCAACGTCAAACTGGAGTACGATATTTTCCAAATCTATAATTCGCCATTAATCTAAAATGTAAATTCGTAACGTTTTCACGAGTTCCGTCCAGTACTGCAACAATGCTGGTCCCGATAAAATTTCCCGAGCTGATCATGCAGCCTACAGCCACCAGACTGTCATTTTGTGTCCCAGACTACAGTCCTTCCCATGGACGCTTAAAAGCTGTAAATATCTCGTTTTACTGGGGAAAACAATTATGATACTGCGTCTTGATCCTCATCTGGTTCCTAATGTGTAATTTGCAAATACTACACATGTAAAGTTTAAATTTTATTAGGTATGGATATCTGAAATTAGTTATACAACTAACGGTGCTGAATTCCTTAATACTTGCTAATTGCAGTTTTATTTATTCTTCGTTTATTTTTCCTATGAGGCTCCATTTGGCTTGAGCTTACAGGAGCCTCCTGTCCTTCTCCTCCCCATTTTTAGACTACAATATTTACAACAGCCACATAATTTATCTGTGACGGCGATTATATGATTTAAATTTATTGTTGTTTCCATTAGTCATCGGTTGAGGAAATATGATACGTCATACAATACAAATAACAAATAATTTTAAGTACAAAATAAGATACATAATTAATTACAAATAATCTTCAAATACATAAGTAAAATAAAAATTATATAGTCTAAAGTCATTAAAAATACTACACGCACACTAGTTTTCACAAACACACGCGTAAGGAATGGAGTTTTCACTGCGCGACCAGGAACCTGTCCTTCCCTCTGTAGTAGCTCCTGCCAATACATGAAACAAACAAACAAAAGTGCAGAAAAAAACTCTACAGAAAGTTTGAAGCTATGTAGTAGGTGATTTTACAAGGCAACACATTCAACAATTTTGCAGGAACGTTAATTTTTATTATTAGGGGACGATTAAGAAAATCCTGTACAGGGTAAAATGCGCCATTAAATAGAATAATTTAACTCTGATTCACGAAAAGTTTGTAGTTATTATTGTTCTTAACCTCTGGAGGAAGGCTGTTCCATAAAATTATTCCGGTATGTTGAATATTTTTCTGGTAGATAGTAAGGCGGTGCTTGTACGATCTTAGAGCTGAGCGATTTCTACCTGCGAATTCATGAAATTCGCCATTCGTTTGAAATAAATTTATGTTTTCGCTTTGAAAATTTAAGATTTCATGAATATATACGCTTTTGAAGAAAGGCATGCAACTCGATATAGAATTCATACCAGAAAGTAGCACGTTTTAGCAACTTGAATATTTCTTTTCTCCTAGAGCAGTTTCCCCAATTAGAGATGTCGTAGTACATAATTGAATGAAAGTACGCGAAGTAAACCATTTTACGTATTTTAATTAGTGTTCTGAGAGAATAACAAGCTGAAATTAGTTTCCCAGCCAGCAGATCTATATGGACATTCTACTTAAATTTATCATCAATGCGAAGGCCCAGGAAATGTTGAAGCAGTGGCTGAAAATTGGTCTACGGGTCTATTAGTAGCATCAGAACTAAACTGAACTAACTTAGCCTTGAGGAATAATTTATTCACGTTCAAACAAACATGAAGACCGTCTAGAGTGCTGTCTACTTCCTTAACCATGTTATCGAAGTTTTTATCTGCAAAAACTTTATTTGTATCATCCGCTTAGATAATCGATTTTAAAGGATGTACGTATCCTGGAAGATCATTTACGTATAGAATAAAAAGTAAAGACCCAATAATTGATCCTTGAGGAACTCCGCATGTTATAAACTCCCAATCGTATAAGTGAAGTTACCGTCTTTAGTATCAACTACTATTATTGTGTAAATTCCAGCTTTATGAATCAGATCTCACCTTAAAAATTCCAAACAACCTGACCCCAAAATTTGATGCCTTATGCTGATTGCTTACTTATATAGAACAGATGTAGGACACTGAATCATACCGTTTTTATACTACTACTTACAAAGTTCTTGATTTATGACTTTCCTGTCATAAAACCTGTAAATAGACTACAAGTAGATCAAAGTTTGCAGGAATTATAAATGACAAGTCAAGACCAGTGTCAATTATAGAATTTTTTTTCAGCGGATATGAATTATAATACGGTTCTGTTATAATTAATTAAATGTATTTCGTTCATAACATATATAATATTAAAATATAATTATTTCTACCACCTCTTCTTCTATAGCGCTACAGCCTTATTATTAATACTCTCCAAAACGTTCTATCCATTTTCCCAGTCCCAGCAACCCCTTATCTTATCTAACCCTTGGCTTTCCCACAGTGCTTTTGCCAGCAAACACCATTATACAGTATTTTAAATGGTGTTCGATTCTTTTCCATCCGTCGTAAGGCCCTATCCATTGTAATTCTTTCATTCTAGCTATTGTGAGGTCATATTCCTCGTCGTGCAGCTTCAAGAAGTGAGGTTTCCCATGTTTATGCCTGTGATTGTGCGCCGCAGTCTGCTTTTGTTCTTTGTGTGCGCGTCGTGTTTTCCGTTATTTTGCATTATAACTTGTTTATTTTAGTTAAGTTTTTAAGGACTTTTTATAGTTAATAATGTTATTTTGTTCTTATAAATTTTACTTTTGACGTATCTTATTTCCTCAGCGTAGGACTTTTGGAAACAACAATAAATCTAAATCATGTAAATATGCATATTTATTCGTTGTATCTGGATCTCCAAATTACATTATCATTTATTTGGGTCTCTTTTGGTCTTCCATTCTAAGCAGACAATCTTCTTGTTTTTTTTATTGAGTGTCTAGCTCTGACATCCTCACTGTTGACCTAATAATTGTTTTGTATATCTTCATTTTAGTGATTTGATTAACTAGCTAAATGTATCCTCCTATTTATTTTATAATATTATTTTCACATCTTTGTGAAACTTGTTGGATTATAGGTATATAAATCCCTCACTTTTTTTGAAATACCTATAACTATTTTATCTTGTTCGGAGTGGCGTTTACTAGATTCTTCTTTCATTTTTGTTATATTTTATTTCAAGACCAATAATTTCAGCACATTTTTCAATTTTCTGCTAATTTGATACAGAAATCTGCAACATCTGCATATATGCTTTATTTGTTACTATTTATAAATTATTGTGTGGCTTTTGTCTATTTAGAGTTGTCTTATTACGCATTTTAGTACCGGACTGAATAATATGGGGGACCAACTTATCACCTTGTTTCAATCGTTGAGTGATCTCAAAGTATTCCATCAGTTCATTATGCATATTGGGTTTTTGTCATGGTTATTTTTATCACTCTTATCCGTCTAGATGGAATTTTATACAGCGTAAACTGAAAGTTGAATATTATTAAGTGTAATAATTTAAATAATATTAAAATACATACTAAGAACTTCTTAATGTATACCTATACAATTAGATTTATTTCTGCCCTCTTTTTTCAGAGAAACAATGACCATATAGATATGCAGACGATATTTAATATAATATATTGATGTTCAATGGTACAGAACATTTACCAATAAAAGAATTATTTAATGTATTATATATAAATGAAGTTATTGACCAAAGGCAGTCTACAAGTTTATTAACAAATTAGCTTGCTAGCCTTCGACTAGATAGTTATATTCACCCGCTTGTTTCTTATCGGCTAAGTACGTTACACTGTTGATTGGCAGTGTTAGATACAATGTTGATTGACGGATAGTGTAAGGTACACAGTAATGTTTTTATATTATGAGACGAAGTATTTTATGTACTTTTTTAATTATAAGCTGATAACAAGCAAGAGGATGAATACGGCTATCTAGTCGAAAGCTACCAAAGAATTTTTTTAATAGACTTCGACACTGTTTTTGGTAGTTAATTCCATTTGCATTGCTAATTATTTTATGTATAATTATTATTAAAATGAATTGCTTCACAAATGTTGTTGCTTGTTCTTTAATTATTTCGTTCCTAGATACAAACGATCTTCGACAAAATCCATGTGGACTATATTTTACAGCGGCCTTGAAATGAATGCTCACAAGGATCAATATTGGAAGTACAATATTTCCTCGGGAATAATATCATTTCGTGACTTACAATAAAAGGAAATTTGTTTTTATATTATTTATAACATTGGTCAACACGTTTTTTGTTTGTATTGAACCAATAGTTGTACTTTATATACCTTTTTATAGTGTTTCCAAAGATGTATTTAAAATTTATTTTTATTTGAAATTTCTCTATTAAAAAAAGGTTTTTTCGTTAATTGAACAGAAACTATTTTTGTTTTAGAAAATAAATTGTTATTCTACTGTCAGTTTTGTGTTTTTGGAAATTCATAATTAAAAAATCTAGATCGAACCCGGAATCTAACCCGATCCGATCAAGATTTTTCCATTCTTATTTTTTTAAATTCATCTTCAAAAGCAATTAATGAGTTTCTATTTTAAGTAATTCTTCTGCCTATGAAATATCTTCATTATTTATTTAAGTATATGCCAAGACCAACAAGTTCACCTCATCTTTCAAATTCTATTTTCTAAATTATAAATGCCTGTCTCTCGAAAATATTTCATGATGGGGAAAACCAATATTATATTTGAATTAAGGAGAGAAATACTATCATAATCAGAATTTTTCTTTCAGAGACAAAAAAAATTGTTCCTCAGTAAAATGAAGTGTAATTATCTTCGATCAAGAAAGTTATAGTATAGTGAACACATTAATGTTATCAATAAATAAATCTGCACCTATTTCCCAAACTTTAAATAAATACTCCCATATTTATTTGAAAAATTATGTGTATTATATGCATAGTATCAAAACGTACATTAATACTTTACTGTCTTTGGAATCTTCGAAAATCATACCGGATTCATTTTAAGAACATTAGAAT
>CM067376.1:249610257-249690447 GCA_034510155.1 Eucriotettix oculatus
TATTATATTATAAATAAAATAGATCATATCCAAAGTACCTGGCCAGTTGTGGTTGTCAAGAACACGACAGTACAATAGTTGCAAGAAATTGCATGAAACCCTCCATGCCCAAACCTATCTTGCGTGCGCAAGGCCATTTCATTCATCCATAACTACACAAATAATCCACCAAATCCGCCCGCCTCCCTATCTAGTTTAGTGTATTCTATACTTGGCATGATTCTTACCGTTAATACCCCACACTCTATATAACCCACTACACACTTCGTCCTCTAATATGCTAATTTTACAAGATCCCAACGTGGGCCTAATAATGGGATAGACCTCTTTTCCCTTTGGAATCAAAACGGAACAAAAAGCGCCCTCCTTGTTGTTCGTACTCTACTTTTTTCTTTTATTCTTCTAGTTTTCTCTTGTTTCTCTTCTTCCCCTTATTCTATTATTATGTAGAACATTCCTGATTTACATTAACCTTACCTCCTATTATCCAACTTTATGTTTTACTACACTCTGACCCTATTATGACTGCTTATACTCTACATCATAGAAACTAGCACATCCTTATTACGACTTAGTACTACTACACTACTTACTACATACTACACTATGGTTATCTCTATCCAAAAAAATAGCCCAAAGTATCTACGATAACACCTATCATCCCACCATAATTTCCTCTATCCAATCGCACATAGTTACCAACCCTCTAATCCTCTCCAAACGTCACTCTTAAACTCGATCCAGTTACCTCTATATATGATCTTACGTCTAAGTTAACTTTATACTTTAAGAGCATATACAGCTCTATCCGCCACCCCATAAAGTATCATTTTATTCGTTTTTCCCCGCCTTCTCTCGCCCCCCATTTCCCCCCCCCATCCCTCACCACGCCCTCCATTTTTTTTCCCGTCTCAGAGGAAAAATCATTTTTCCTAGTGTTCCCCAAGGGCTCATATTCCCAGCCCCCCCCCCCTCACCCCTTCCCCCCCCAGCTTTTTTTTTCCCCCCCTCGAGTTCCTCCACCCCATCCCCCAGCCAATATCCCCATAAGGCACTAATCTACACTTCAAAATAGGTTTCTCTTCAAAGATGGTTTATATTACTCTTTTTTTTTTGTTTTTTTTATTCCTGGTTATACTGGAGCTCTTCTCTTTTCGCTTCACCGATTCTACTCGCGCAGTGCGCCACTGGTTTTCGCAACGACAATTAAAGCCCAGTGGCACGGTTTTTTCCTGTTTTATTCGTTTATTCGTTTTTCCGGTCGGCACACACAAGCTCGGACAGGCAAAGAGGGTTACTACGAAAACAACTCAAATATATCGCATGACAGAAGCAGTAAAAATTCAAAAGATATGTATAGTAGGCAAAAAAAATTTTGAAGACCAAATAAAAAAAAACGAAAATAAAAAAAAAAACAAACGAAGAAAATAATTACGTCCTCAAAAATTGATGAATAGAAAGTGTTAATATTACAGAATGCAGAACCCACCATGCACTCAATGTAAAAAATGAACTATTAATTTGCACAAGATAAAAAACGTTTCTCTTTGTTATAATAGTACAAATCGTTTTGTCAAATTTAAAATGAAACGGGCTAAGGCACTCGTGTAACCGTGCGCCGTGAGATTGGTCTGCGACAAAAAACAAAAAAACAAAAAAACCAACCAAAATTTCCTCTGATGTAAACAGCTCACCAATATTTAATAAACTATAAGTCTGGGTCTTGGTCTGTCATACAATTTAGTATTTTTTCTTTATATCTTATTATTTTGACTGTGTTACCATCACTTTTATGTTTCCAATAATACCCTATTGAGAACAATATTAATACACTTATTATTAAACAGCAAAGAAAAATTAAAAAAAAACATTTTTCTTATTGTATCTAAGTAGAAATTAAATCTTTAGACATGTTTATGAATAAATCTTATTTGGGTGAGTTCGCGTTATGAGAGGTTACCGTGAAGAAGTTTCGACACATAATAGGAAGAAACAGAGCAGCCTTTATTGGTATGTAGCATTAATAATATTAAAAATTAAATAAATTATTGCTGATTTGTTATAGGTCGTTCTCTTTTTGATTAGTAGTTAAAAATACTACATTTTTAAGACAATTCAACAAGAATGCGAGAATTGGTCCAGAAAGTTCGTTATTTGCCGCTATATACAATAAGGTCAACTATTTTCGTACGTGTATGGTCATTTCGGAAGACCTCGATTTGTTTCAACTTTTAACAAAAATCAAATAGAGTGAGCACACATTAAAACACAATTTACGAATAGAATACTTGGACAAATGCAACATTAAAGCCACGTTTATGCTTGAAATAATAATTTCTCATTAGAAACCTTCCTTTCCAGTTGATGTGATCGGCCGGAGAAGTCATAGATTTGGGTCGTTATATGCTATGAGTCATACCCATATAATCACATCAAAGAAAACCTGCTGACACCGACCAGTAAAGACATAAGAGTTGCTATGCATATGTAACAGTAATCTCTGGACTCTCGTGTGCAAAATACGGACGTCTGTACCAGCCTAAACACGCGAGCGAAGCATAATGATATTGTCCTGATACAATATGCAACTAAATATAAAAGAAGCAATTTCTTGAAGAGAGTTGGAGGCGAATCCGTGTTGGCGTCATGGAGACGGGCCAGCTGAGTTCACGTGGGACCTTTTATCCATACAGTTTTGCACGGTGGTAACCATTTAAATAATTGTACGTTTCGGCAGGCAGGAGTAGTCTGGGAGAAGCAATTGCATCCCCCCTTGAAGGAGAACATGCACTTGCTCCGCTGCTCCATGAAAGACGCATTAGCTTCTAAGTGGAGCTGGTCTGTTGGCCGTGGGAAGCGAACCCGCCGCCTCAGCACATTCTGCGCGAAACGTCTGTAATTAGCGGCGCCAGGGGAATGTTGCGAGTCACGGCTGTGGCCAAGCTGTGGGAGCCTGTAGGGTGGCTACCACTACAACACTCCCGTACTCTCCTCGTCTTGACCTATTTACCATTTACAGTCCAAACGTGACTGACATGCTGAACTCTTGGGATTAAGTGAAAATTTAAGGCACACTGGCAACCACAAATTTTTAACATTACAACGCTAGGCTGTCATTTTGACTCTGGAAATATAAAATCGGTTGCACTAATTTAATATACTGAGATTTTCCTCTCAAAATTTAACTTTTACACATTTTTCCATTGAAATAAATTATTAAAGTCTCAGGAAACATACCTGGGAGTAAATTTAGAATTTTTCGGGAACGTCCATCACGAGTGTTGTGAATGCTGCGTGAATTCAAAAAGTTTTATATTGAGCAGCTACCTGTGTGGTCAACGTTTATCGGATATTTACTTATATGGGCACGTCACAGTATTGAAATGAAAGCACATCGCTCAATGTGGTTTTATTCAGTTATTGATTTCTGTTGGCATACAAAGTGTACCTTTTTCATTATAATAAAACATATGCGTTGGAATGAAATTGACAAAAAGAAACTATTCGTATATTAATACTCTTTGAATTGACTTGTACGAAAGGTCTGGTTATTATTCATATAGAACCTTAATCTTTTTCACAGTTGCTTATAAAATATTTAGCACATTAAAAAATACTTCTCGGGTGTATACCCCGGTAATAAAATTACCCAGATGGAAACCCGAGAAGCATTCTTAATTTGATTCACCGGGAAAGCCTTCCATCGTTATATTTTGCATTTTAATAACTAGTTAAATGTATATTTAATTATATAAACTAATTATATAAAAACATATAGTTATATAAAATGTTATATTTAACCATTACTTCACGATTAACAGAAATTAAATCATCTCGTTTAACAGGGTATGTGTCGTCATAATATACTCTGTTGCATTTCTCTATATGACTTTATGGTAGGACACCTTTTCGCCCTGTAAGGGAGGAAGGAACGAACGTAAATCTTCAAAAGATCAACAGAAACCTCCACTGGGAAGAGCATTACAATACACCAAAATTTCATGTGCAATGGGATGAATAGTATAGGACCACAGGCCTATAAGGGACAAACATAAAACCGCAGTGTAGAAGATTGAAGTGGGACCTTTTTTGTCTGAAAGAGAAGGAACCTAAATCTTTAAAAGATCGATGAAAGATTTTCCTGGGGTAATCACCGCCAAACAACAAAATTTTACCAATCGAATGGATGGTATAGGGACGCACAAGGACAAAACTCATAAGTCACAGTGTGTTCGAACGACGCCCTGTGTATAAAGTCCATTGCCTTTTATTTACATAGATTCGTTATTATTATTGTAGGACCGCTTCCTCGTGTGAGACCTCCGGAGTTATTAATGAACAATAATATTCAGTTGGTTTCCAGTTGTGAAGGCCGAAATTAATAGTTTGCATTTCTAACAGCCAGTAATACTATCGTGAATGTTCTCTTGTAATTGTAGTAGGTTTTAAACCAACACATGTTACCCATCTACTGCAGTTTGGACAATTCCAGCAATTGTTGAAGCTTTCCATTCCTCGGGACCTCGAGGTACCTGAACCAACGTGAAATATTATGTAAATGACTTGGTAATCTGCTTTTCTTTTGAGGAGTCATTGATCAAATCGTTACGTTATCGGACAGTGAATAGTAATTTAATTTCCATGAGAAAATAAATGATAAATAAATGATAAAAACCTAATAAGCAGGGGAAAAAATAAGAACTTTTGATGAACCAAATGATTAAGTAATTTTTTTGTATTTTAGTAGTTTATTTAAAAAGATAGCATTAATACAATTTTTATTAATTTTGTTAATTGAATGAGATCTTTCTCCCAAGGTACTATTTCGTGAGGAGATATAAGCCATAGTTTGAGAGCGAGTATGCGATCAAGTTTCTGTAATCAATAGTTTATTTTGACTTATCAAGTCCAGATCAGTTTTACAATCACACACAATAACCAATAAGGCACTTTGCTCTGCTTTTAAATTTAATTTTACTTCACTTACATCGTAAAATGCTCCCAAGTAGTTCCGGAATAAACTTTACATTTTCTTACCATTTTCTCCTTTATTGTCCACGATCTTACAGCTATTGTTTCTCTCCCAACAACAGTTTCCTCAATTCTTACAAATGAAAATATTAATTCGTCTGTTCCTCTGGGGCAGCATATCACGACTCTAGAAAGATTAAAACATACTGCTTACTTCGGTGTCTGCTCTGCTACTGTTGTTATTGTCCAGCACACTAGGCAGAAGGGTCGCTCATTCATGAATTATGTCATCTTCCCCTTTTCGACCTTCGAACAACCCATTGTACTCCCTGCAAGACAAGGCTAAAAACGCCCCCTACCCAGACTTTAAAATTCCAAAAATTATCTAGTGCTTTACCAATTTTACCTCATTACAGATGGTTCTCCAGCAACAACTGTTTGCATAAAAACTTACTAACTATATTTTGCTTGAAGGTGAAATGGGCACTGTAAATCGTAATTCTGTAAATTTGACCAAATCCGAAAGTGCAACGGTTCCAATCACTCGTATAACTGTTCCCGAACAACACCAAGTGCCATGAATTAGAAATTACAACTCCCAACACCAGTCGAATATTTTAAAATTTGGATAATGTTTAATTATATTTACTTGTGAATATGAATATCATGTAAAAAATTTAGTAACTTAAAGAGGCAAAAGAGTAATTGTTATGTGCTATTTTGTAATTTATTTCCTTACCTTGACGCAATCCTTCAGACACACATAAAACCTCGCATGTTTCTTGCACAAGTTTGCTTATCTCTGTAGCACTGAAGTACGCAGAAAATTTCATATCTGGGAAGCTGTTTCCGGTTGTCAGGTTGAGGAGTGACAGCCACTCTCTCAGTTGGCGAAATGGCCGCACTCATTACCGTATCTTTTTATTATTAATGGTGAAACAAGAACCAGTAACTCCTGGAACAATCATTCGTCTGTCCGGAAAAAGTTCACTGATTAATTTGCTCCGTCCGCGGGTGGCTCGAACCTCAAACATTTTTCTGCCTACAATGTTCTACACCTGCTTACCTTTATGTTTTTTCTTCATGGTTGCACATAACTGAATATATTTTCTAGTAAATTAAGCATCACCAAAAGAGGATACACAGTGCGCTACTACGAGCGAACTCAGGGTCACTTGCCTTGACAAAGTCTAGATAGTGACCGATACGATAAACTACCAAATACTTCACATTTATATAGCGGCGTACTTGGGATACAACTTTTCTTCAAAGTATTACTGCGCGATAATATTTCACGTGCTTGCATTTCTTATAATAACACCCCCTGGCCGATTCTTATAACTAACTTGTCGGGGCGGAACGAGAAACTTATTGTTTAATTTTTTAAAAGAAATTATGGAAAAAGAAAAATGACTTTATAAAAGTGCAATACTTTAATTTATTCTTCCGCAAGCCTTTTCCTTTCCTTCTAACTAGCACAATCCACATCCTCCCTAATCTTAGTGTATTCCATCCTTTGCCTCCCTCTTCTGTACTTACCCCAAACACTTCCCTATAATGCTCTAATTTTACAAGACCCTCGTGTCTTTAAACGTGGCCTATTAATCTAACCCTTCTCTTAGTCAACGTCCTCCATATTGTTCGCTTTTCCCCTATTCTGTTTAGAACTTCCTCGTTTCTGATAGTATCCACTCATCAGATTTTCAGCATTTTCCTATAGCACCACATTTCAAAGGCTTCTATTTTGTTTCTTTCCCCAACTCCTGTCGTCCACGTTTCGCACCCATATAACGCCACGCCCCATACTAACGTTTTTAGCAACGATTTCCTAATATTCACTTTTATATTACCGGTAAGTAAATTCCTCTTTTTCGCGAAAGCCTTCCTTGACTATGCCATCCTACTCTTTAGGTCTACTATACTTCTACCATCCCTAGTTATTACGCTTCCTAAGTAGCAGAATTCCTTAACTTCCATCAAAATATTCCTTCTCAATCTAACACCCTTTGTTATTCCACTCTTTCCGAAACTACACTCAATTACCTTGATTTTCGCTCTATTAATCCTCATATTGTATTCTTCCTCCGGTACTCCGTTCATGCCATTTATTACGGTTTACTAGTCTTCTTCTGATTTTCCTAATACTACAATATCGTCGGAAAAGCGTAAGGTATATTTTTCTTGTCCTTGCAGTATGATTCCTTTTCCATATTCCGTTTCACTTTCTTCATCGCCTGGGTGACAGACTGCATCCTTGTCTTACTCCTTTCTTGTTTCTGCTTTCTTTTCTTGGCCTTCAATTCTATTTACTGCTGCCTGTCTTCTGTAGAGGTTATGTATTAGCCTCCTTTCTGGGTATTTTATTCTAGTTGTTCTCACAATTCTTAATAGCGTGTTCCGGTTCACATTATCAATCGCTTTTTCTAAATCTACAAATGCCATCACCGTAGGTCGGTTTTTTCGTATCCTGTATTCTAAAATTAATCCCAAAGTCAATATTGCTTCTCTTGTCTTTATATTCTTTCTAAAACCAAACCGATCTTCTCCTAACTCGCAACATATTTGACGTTCCATTCTCCTAAATACTATTTTCGTTAATATTTTCATGCAAGGGATATTAAACTAATTGTTCTGTGCTGTTCGCATTTATCAGCCACAGTCTTCTTCGGTATGGGTATAATTATGTTTTTACTAAAATCTTCTGGGGTTCTTCCTGTTTCGTATATTTCACAAACCATGCCGAACAGCCATGATACTGCTTCTTTGCCCGATATCAGCAGCTCTGCTGGAATGTTATCAATTCCTGGCGCTTTACCATAACTTACGTCTTTCTATTACTGACTATATCCAATTCTAATATAATAAATGTTTTTTCAAAATTGCAGGCGATGCGATTTCTCGATACCTTCAGATAGAGTGTAATTACTAGAATGTGGTAAATGTCGTCTCAGTCTCATTACTGTATGGATTATAACGTGTAAATTTGATAACGCACCTGAAGAAACGATATTGTTTCCAAGTGTTCTTCTGATTCCCCTAATACTACAATATCGTCGGCAAAGCGTAAGGCTTTTATTTCTTCTCCTTCTAATACTAATATAACTCAAAACAATGAATTTAGAGTTTTGATTAATTTTTAAGAAGTAACCGTCACACTCCCGGGGTAGAACGGGACAGGATATTTTGTATTATCAATTAGTGCAATAAAATTACACTTAATTTTTAAAAAATCATAACACCTTTATTGTTTTATTTATTATACTTATTTAGCATTCGGTTGACAGCTTTATCAATTTTTACTTTCGCAGTTCTATTTTTCTTTTTTATAACGGCACGGTCTTTGCTATCTTTTCCCCTTTCTTCCGTTCATTTGCTTTCTCAATCTATTCTTTTTGGGTACAGAAACCTATAACTAATTCTCATAAGTTGATTCTACCAATTTTTTCCTTTCTTTTATTGAGGAGTGCTTAACATTTTTCCTTATACAGTAGCATCCTGTTCTGCCCTGCACGCTACTCTTCCATTCGTACAACACAAGAAATCGCTCTCAGCTCCGTGTTGAAAAACAAAAGTCTTTTTGAAAAAAAGCATTCACTATCCCGGTATAAATATATACCATAGTCTCCCGGAAGAAATAAAATCTTTAAAGGTTCAAAAATTATTTATAAAGAGTTGTAAATCTCTGTTAATGAATGGAGCGTATTTTTCACTGAAAGAGTTCGTAGATAGGAAGGACTAAAACAGTTTGTTGGTGTCCTATCAAATTCTCCTATTATTTTAGAACTATACTCTACTAGAATTTAACTGCTGAGTCATTTTCTTTTTCATGTTCGACGGGAACCTACGCACGATCTTCTGTTGCCTCTTCCGTCGACTGAAAATTGAAGATTGAATTTTATCTTTCCTCTTTTTGTCCTTCAATTCTTAGTTGTAAAATTTTGTATATTTCATGTAATATTATATTTGACGTATCCTATTTCCTCAACCGAGGACTAATGGATTGAATAATAATAAATCTAAATCTTTAAGGTTTTTCACCAAGCCTTAATACAAGTAACTTTAAACTTAAATGCAGCTAAAGACACACATAGTTTACGAATATATACCGTTAAAGAGAAAAAAGCGAGGATTTTTGTGAGTTACCTTCTGTCTAAATGCTGAAAAAATTGAAAAGTCCCAGGTGTAAGAAGGCAAAACCTAAGTTCTTTCACAAGGTCTCGTCAAAACTTAGTCAAGTCGACTACCAGGACGTCTTCTTTGACCAGTTTCAATGTTTCTCCCTATTTACTAACCTTCAGCACAGAAACGGTAAAAAAAACATAGCGCATCCCGTTCTACCCCGCTAACCCGTTCCGCCCAGACTTCCCATACTATAGTAACTGAATCAAAAATTTTCTTTTACCATTTCCTCGGGGAAAAAACAAGACTATCCACGTCTTAATTTAAGAGTGTCTGTATTGAAATAAAATGTTTGTTATCTTTAGCATTATTTCATGCTACACATTAATTTTAATCTAACTCATTTTAAATTAAACGTGAGAGCATAGTCTATCTTTTTGCAATGTATTATGGTAAACCTTTCTTTGGCCTCAAAGAGGGAATGAGGGAACCTAATCTTCATCTGGGAAGAGAACTACAACATACCAAAATTTCATGGCAATCGAACGAATGGCAGAGGAAATCATAAAGGACAAACATGCAGTCGCACAGAACATAAGTTGACGAAGGACGTTTTTGGCCTGAGAAGAGGTGGAAAGAAGGATAGTAAATCTTCAAAAGAGTGACAGAATCAATTTCTGGAATAAAACAGCGCTAATCACAATATCGATCGGATGAATTGTTTTGGAACGCAAAGTCCAAAGCTTAAACACAATACGGTATAACTGACAGTGAAGTCGGTTACCTAAGAGCCCAGATTGAGGTGAAAATCCCTGTAGGAGCATCCTCTGGAAGGCGTTTTTCCCAAAATTGATTTCGGGTCTCACTTTTGGGGGTGCCTCCTACTCACACTGATTTTTTCAATGTTCTCACATACCAAGGCACTTTTCATCTATTTTAAGAGGTGTATGCACTGGGGTTGAAGACCTTGGACATACGGAAAGAGTTGTCGGCTGATAAAAGCGGCCATCTGCCTCCTAAAACCTGTGCAGACACTGAGAAGGGAATGCTGCGACTCAACAGCAAACTCGTCTCCCGTCGCTCGGAAGAGCGTGAGAATAGTACCCAATAGCCTGACCTACCTAATTCAGATTTTCTATGATTTTCTCTACATCTTTTTTAGGTTAAACACCGGATAGGATCCTTAAACTATAGCCCGGGGTCCTGGTAAACCCTTGGCTACCTTGCTATACCTTCAACGTCATTTTCAGTTACATTCCTATACCATTGAATGGAAGTTGTTTGTTTCAGGATGAACCTAATGTAGTCTGTTACATACACAAAACAAACTTTCAGTTCTCTTCCTTTGCTCATGCTGCTAGCCTGTAACCCAAAAACACGTAATAATATATAAATAAAACTTACAGAATATTCAGATATACGATTTAAAAAGTGAATTGTGAACCGGAGTGTGCCTTGATTTCACTGATAATTGTGGTGAAAAACGGTTTAAGGGTAAAGAAGATTAAAGTTAGGATTTTAATTATTGTGTTAATTAATTTTAAATTTAGGTGCATTAACAAAGTTCTCATGCGCGGAATTAATTTAATAAAAAAGTATCATATCATTTTATTAAGCCTGGTAGATCTTCTAATGTTGTCTAACATAAATTCGAAACTTTTATAAGTTCAAATGCAATGTCGTAAATATATAGTAAGAAACTTGTTTATAACAGGAATAAATTATCCGGCAGTATATATTAATATTATTAAATTAATTTAGCTTATTCTGACTTTTGTATGACAGATATTCACTATTTTAAGGCAAATTTATATGTTCTGACGCACAATATAATAACTATTTTGGAACCAAATGTTCTGCATCGTCATATGGAATCGTGCGCTAATTTTGTCTAGTACAAGATATTTTGCTCTGACTTTGTGTATATCTGTGACCAAAATTTCCTCTATGAATAAACTTTTCCACTAAGAATACACTCGAAAAGCGGATAAGATAAATAATAGTATTGTACTTAGTCTAATTCTGAGCGAATTATAGAATAAACAAAATCTAAATGCAGTGTTTTATTTTGAGGCAGATGTCTTGAATTGTGAATATTCCAGCAGATGTTCTGCGGAAATGATAAAAAAGGGGTGTATTTTTTTCTCCGCTCAGTCATGTATTGACAACGGGTTGCGCTGAGAGGCGCTAATTTTGTAAGAGATCTCACCAAGTGATATCCTCGCATAGAAGGGATTTTTGTAAGGACCTTGTATTCACAGTGAACCTCTTTCCAACGGGTATTATACACATTGATGTTCTTTGAACATCAAAATCACAAGCAGTTTAAAAGATTGACTTATATTTATGACCGAAAGCAACTTCTCATTTATTTTAATAACTTTTTATATTTACTTGTAATACATCAGATACTTTCGTTAAATATTGAAGTGTCTGTCTATCTAACTGTCCGTATGTTTGTCTCAAAGGGGCTCCGAAACGGCTCAACGGATTTCAGTGAAAATTTAAGGGTTAAAAAAAGACATTTAATTTAAATATTCGTGCCAATTTAATTTCGATATATTGGAGAAGATATTAATATAATCTGAATATAAATAAAAATATAAACTCCACGGGAAGATGTATTGGAATTGCCGCCCGAAAGCCGGCATGAAAACCAACTGCGAGTTATAAGTCTTATTACGAGTTCCTATATCGTTCATCCCACTTACTATCTACTGTTTCAGCATCTTGGGAAAAAATGAATTTGTTCGGATCGTGATACGACGTATACATAAAATGATAAATTGGTTTTATTTCCCGCGTAGGGTAAATTTTAAAATTTAGTACTTGCTAATATGAAAATAAAAAGGAAACTATCTAGTTTGGAATCGAAAGCGGTGAAATATGAGTCGCTGTGTTATATTATGATCTTTAAAATGTCATTTAAGTAAAATGTAACCATTAACTGGGGAAAAATTTTTATTCTGTTAGAATAGTGAAAACGTTTTTCTTCTTGATTTTGTATCGGGGTATTTTGGACTATCTCGAGATACTGGGAGTATATTTGAGGTTCATATTGTGACGTTTTCAATGCCGGTTTAGGTATGTGTTGACCTAGAATTTAATAATGTACGGGTTTAATATTAATCAATACCCAGGCAACGCCGGTTCCCGAGATAGTCTTAAATAAGCACAGTATTTTAAAGAAAGTCTGTAAAATTAATTCTCCAGCACGTTGAGACAGGGGAAAATACTCGCGATAGCCGAAGAGAGTCAAATATACTCCCCGTCATTTGAGAGACAAAGAAAATAGTCCTGGTACCCATAAATTTTGTTGTGACAAACGGAAAAAATTCCCTTCGACATGGAACGAAAGTAAAATTGCAGGAGAAGAGGGGAAATAGGTTTAGTAGAATTTATCCAGAAGGGCGGGATTAACATCATTCTGAGTATCAGATTCAATTTTACAAACTAATTGGAAATACCAGTCGATTTTTAAAGAATCCTATGAAATATTTTATTTTCTAGAGGAACATATTTTCGCAAATACACATAGAATTATGTAGATCTGATGTGCTTATAAGTGCACTTTTATAGTTTATATGACGTAGTTAATTAATTTTGTGTAAAATTTAATTACATACGGACGTACTATTTAATTGCGTATTAATTATAATTCAACTGTATATATCATATTGCGACTTCGTTTACACCTACATACAAATAAAAATTGGTTATACTGTAGTGGAATACAAGTTATTTTTCAATCAACAATGAAATACAAATTTTAGTACAAAATTTTGTATTTAATACATTTTATATACCTTCAAGGTAACAACTTTAATAATTCAAGGTACACTAGGTATTGTACCATTTATTACATGCCAACAAAATATAAATATTTTCTTACTGTAACTTTATTATTTAAATTATCAAGTAGTGTATGATGTGCTAGGATTAATGGTGCTATCAGGAGATATTATTATCGCTGTTATATATCTGTTTATTTATCTATTTACCGAGGCTACTTTTGTTACTAGAAGTAAGTTTCAGTTTTACAATAGGCTATCTGATCAACCTTAATTCCGGGATAACCGTTTTTCTTTTCTGTCGGGGTTAACTCCCTTAGTACCGGTTTTAAGGCGGTGGAAATTCTCTTTTCGCCCTTCCTTTTCTGGGATTCTAATAGTAATAAATTTATATGCTGACTTATTGACCGGTCTTTTTATTTATTGTAAATTTAAAGTCAGTAAACTATGTTGGATACTACAATTTGATCACTTTGAAGTTACAAAACCGGCCCTTTTATAATACTAATTATATATGTACAATATTTATACACACTAAGTATCTTATAAACTATATACATGAGTCTATACTAAGGGTCTTTTAAAAGGACCTTCTCATAGAGCAGAATCAAACATAAAACCCTACGTGGATTTGGCAGCACAGCAAATGGGCAAAAGGTTACAAACAGAGTAGTTACTCTTTCTTTTCAGCTTAGCCTGGAACTTCCCACTGAAGTGGGTGTTCCTCCTTGCCAGCACTTTGGTGCTCCCAGCTCGATATCAGCTTCCTCCCGTTGTTTCAATGTCCGTGGTCAGGACAATTTCCATTTTTTTAACTGTCCTTTTAAATTATCATTCTTACAGCACCCTCAAATCATTCAATATTAATATCTCTAACGTCCAATCTTAATATTCAAAATTAATGTTCAGTCTTAATTACCATATGCTTAATGTCCAAACTCTATTATTCTTTTGTTTTCAATACTTTGTCCCCACTTCATTATATGCCCGATCCTGTCCAATAAAAATTATTATCTGTCCTTTCTGGCAGGAGCCGTTTGCCGCACTCTGCCGACGTTTATCTGGAAAACGCCATCTTCGCTCACCATCCAGTGCCGCCAAATCTCAAAGATTTGGGAAAATCTTAAGTCAAACCATTGTTTCGGGGTTTTATTAACCCTGTCTGTAACCTACAACTTCCCTCGTGCCGCTTGACTTTGGTTCCGTACCGCCAAATTCACATGTAACTGAGTTTTAACATTACAATGTGGAACAAAAATTAAATAAATTTACAATAATATGTGAAACTATAACGAGAACTTCAAAAAACGAAACCTGGAAAGATCCTCAATTAAAATTTTATAAAACATAAGCGGTACCTATTTTGACCTACGGAAGTAAAACGCGGACAATAACCAAGAAGCAGAAAGTCGTATACAAACCCAAGCTAAGGGTTAAAAACAGTTCAAGTAGAGACCATATGAAAATGACATCAGAGAAGAATTACAAATATTTAAATTAAATGATAGGAATAAGACATATAGAAGAAAGTGAAAAGAACACGTTGACCGCCTGAACAAGGAAAAGCTCCACTAATATTTTTTTAATTCTAAATGTACCGTACCAGGCAATATCATGTAATACTTGTAGTGAAGATGAAAATGTATTCAAATATAATTTTATGACATTTTAATTTTAAAATCATTAAAACGACGGCCAATGAGTCAGAAAAAAGTTTCATTACTATTTAATTAATAAAAATACTAAGTTTCATCTAACTTTGTGGACTACTTCAAGTAACGGTAAACCAAAAAATTTCTAGTGGCAATATTAATTTTGAATATAATTTAATCGAATTTTTCTATAATTATCTTCAAAATTTAAATATTATTTATTTGTTATTAATTTTCTTGATGTTATGAAAAGTGTTATTACCAATTGGTATCAAAAATCAACCTATTACGAAGAGTTCTTAATTATATGTCCAATCTCCGAATTTTCAAAAAGAAAGTCATGGTATATAATTTGGTTGATAAGACATCACAAATGCTACAATCAAAAATTAAATAAAGATACTAGTATTATTTTACTAAATTCTTATCCAATTAATGTCATCAACAAACGTGTCAAAAATTATATTGAAAAAAAACAGGTATTCTGACAATAATTTATCTGTTAAGAATATTAATAACCGAAAAATGAATTCCATATATAGCTTATATAGCTATGAACTAATTGACTTATTTCATAATTACGATATAGGAGTTGTTTTTAAAACCATAATAATTTAAATTTCGTTAAAAATATTTTAGACAAAGTTAACATAATGTTATCTACAAAATTAATGTTTTAGATCAGTGATGGGCAAACTACGGCTCGCGGGCCTGATGTTCTGTCCGGCCCGCAAGACGTTATTCTTAATCTGACGAATAAAATAGAAAATGCAGGCTAGAAGAAAAGTACAGTAAATATTTTCCTCTTTTTTCCTCTCTTTCGTTTCATATCAGTGAAGACATACAAATTTAATGACTTTTCTTAGATATTAGAATGTTATGTTGAGAGTGAGAAGCACAGGCTGTTGTCAACTTTCTAACAAAGAGTAAAACTGAGAACGGAGGCTATCCCCTCCACCTGTCTTAGCATTGTTGGTTTGTTAGTTTTACTCTGCAAATTGTGAAACTTTTCTGCACTAAGATGTTACCTAAGAAAGGTAAAGTTTATTCTGAGTGCCGTGTTTTCAAATATGATTGATTTAGAAGTACATTTCATAGTTTTTAGGGATAAACCAAAATGTCTCATCTGCAACGAAACAGAAGAAGTATACAAATAATATAACAATTCACGACACTTCAACTCTAAACACAACGATGTCAAGGTTAGAGCCATGTACGAAGAAGAAAGAAAACAAAAAGCAGATCTACGTAAAAATCTATCAGGTCAGAAAAGTTTTCTTAAGAAAGCAAATAGCTCTCAGCAAGCAGCTACACATGCAAGTTTTGTTGTAGCATACAATATTGCTAAAAGTAAAGCTCTCTCTGATGTAGAGTTTGTTAAACACTGCATTGGCAAATCAAACTAATGACTACGCACCTTTTCTAGGTATTCAAGTTGACGGAAAGTTACAGTGGAATGAACATATCCAGACACTCTCTATTAAACTCAATTCAGTCTGTTACTCCCTTAGATTATTAATGCAACAAGTAGATACGTTAACGGGAAAATCTGTATATTATGCTTATTTCCACTCTAATATGTGCTATGGGGACTTGCTTCTCGGTCTACGGAAATTTACAAATTACAGAAACGTGCGAACCGTATACTATGTGGCAAAAGTTATAGAGAAAGCTGTAGACCACTCTTTAAAGTTCTTGAAATTTTAACATTTCCTTGTACTTATATCTTTGAGACTCTCAAATATGTAAAACATAATTAAAATCTACTTGATAGGAACGGAGATTTCCATAATTATGAGACCAGAAATCGCGCAGCTCTACGTACGGATAAACATCATCTCTCACTTGTTGAAAAAAGCATTCATTATTCGGGAATAAAGTTATTCAATTCCCTTCCTATTAGCATTAAAAGCATTAACAATTACAATGTATTTATGAGGAAATGCAATTTTTTTCTAATTAAAGGCGCGTATTACTCTTTCAATGTATTTATAAATCGGCCTTAACCTAACGCTCTTCAGTTCCCTAGAAAATACTGGTTCTATGGACTGCAATATTGTATTCTATTGTATTGTACATTTATGCCACTAATACTTCACCGCAGGAGATGTCCAGTCACTGCCCTCAATTACGACATGTGTTCCTCTGGAGAACAAGTGTATTGTAAGGTGATGTGCAGTGTTACAAGTGAAATTAATAATTCTTATTTAATTATTTTCGTATAGATTCTAAGTTTTCTTGTTTCATGAAATATTTTGTAGTTAAGTTAATTTATGTATATCATTAATGTTTATGACTGTTAGTATTTCCTACATTTATGTATATCTATCTCATGTTTTTTATATCAATTTGATTTTCCTATTTCCTCATATGAGGACTAACGGAACTAATAAATCTATCTAACTGCATGCTCAAAGTTTGCGATATTTTATGTCCTGAGAAAAGAAAAAATTTTGAAGCAATATGCTTATCTCGGAAAACGGTGACTTCTAGAATCGAAGTAATAGATAAAAATATACTATCGCAATTGAAATCAAAGATTGGCCAATTTAAATTCTGTTCAATAACTATGGATGAAAGCTCTGATATAAATGATACTACACAGAGACTATTATTTATAAGAGGTGTTGACGAAAACTCGCAGAGGAACTCGCAACAAGGTCAGATATTTTTTATGAATTTATGGAAGGAATTTCAACTTTGAAAGTCCCAGTAAATTGCATATGTAGTATGGAGCGAGAAATATGACAGGGAAAAAATCTGGATTTGTTGGGATCTTTATTGAACAATATCCAGATAACAAGGCTATATTTCTACATTGTATCATACATCACGACGCCCTGTGTAAATATGCTTTAGATATAAAACCTGTGCTTGACGTTTTTGTGAAGCTGGTTAATACTACTCGATCTCGAGGACTTGCTCACAGACAATTTCGGGAGTTTCTAGAATCCATACAGTCTGAATACTCTGATATATTGTAAGGTGGCTTAGCGCAGGACGCGTCTTCAATCGATTTTGGCAGCTGAAAGACGAAATAGTGACATTCTTCCTTGAGAAACAGCCCTGGGTCGGTAGAGTATAAAATCCTGGAAGATACTGCATGGTTTTCGGATTTTACATTTTTCACGGATTTTGTCTGCCACATGAACAAGTTTAATGTCAAGATGCAAAGCAAAAATCAATTTATCGATGATATCTGGGGCCATGTCAAAGGTTCTAAACTACAACTTGTTCTATTCGCGAATCAGCTTGCTAAGAATGACTTGTCTCACTTCCCGAGGTTGAATTCAATAGCCCCGGTGATGAAGGTAAAGTTTAAGAGTTACGAAGATAGCCTGAGAAGACTCCATGGTGAATTTTAACGAAGAATTTGAACTTCAGTGGCACTGGAGAAATTTTCAGTGTGCCTTTTAATGTGAACTGTGAAACAGGTGAACAAGTGTTTTCTGCAATGAATCTTCGAAAGAGTTGCCTTAGAAACGAACTGACAGATGAGCATTTAACTTCTCTTCTAAGAATATCTTTTAGTCATTAATAGAGTTTCATACAAAAAAATATAAGAATTTTGTAAAATGTATCATTGTTATTTTTTTTTAATTATATTGGCCCGCTGAAAGTTTTTCTCTTTTTTTGGCCCCCTCTTTGAAAAGTTTGCCCATCACTGGTTTAGATAGTAATGCAATGTATATCGGAAAAACTAAACGAGATTTAAAAACACGTTTAAAAGAAAATTAAATAAGGTATTAAAATGTACCCAGTCGTGTCGAGACACATAAATCTTCATAATTTCGATTGGAAATATGTTGAAATTTTAGATGAAGAAAATAATTACTTGTCAAGATGATGAATGAAATGATATATAAATCAAGTGAATCCCACATGCTCTCAATGTTAAAAATGATACAGTAATTTTCACAAGGTAAACGATTGTCTTTTGTTATAATAGTTTAATATTTTAAAAATTATTTTTCCACTGTTAAAATTTATCGGCAAAAAATCACTCATTGTTGCCACATTATTTCGGCCGTAACCGTCGCGGGAGATAGTCCACAACATCACATTCATCTCATGTAAATAGTTCATCCATTTAATACTGTAAGTCTGTCATTTATTTACTTTTTATTGGATATTACACTTCATATTTTAACATTTTTTTTATGTATCCAAAATTTATTTTGAGTTTATTATTGATTTGGTGTATAGTTAATATTGGAAGTCCGAAAAGTTGGATGAAATGTATTAATTGAAATGTAATAAAATTATTTTTACCTATTGGCCGTCTTTTTATTTGTTATGAAGGTGTAAGGACATTTTTACAAATTTACTTGCTTTGAGAAAGTTTCATTTTTTTATCTGAAGTCCAATTGGATCTGGATATAATGGGGCGAGTTGCGAAATATTGTCTGAAGAAATTGTTGGAAATTGAGGAAACTACTCGATTTCTGGCAACAAAGGACGGACGTTACCGCGAATGGAAGGAGAACATACACATTCTTACCAATAATTAAAGAAAGGCTTTGGATAACCCATCTTCAGCCAATGAAGGGTTGAACTCAATTCCCTTTCGGACATGGCCTGTATGGGTAATACCTGGAAAAAATAAATAGGAAAAGTAACAGTCGGTCTGACTGCGATAATGAGGGATCTCTGTAGCACGTGGTCCTGCAATGTGTTCTTTACGATCTGGCCAGAACTAAAAGATCAGTCTTATGGAATGTTTAAATCAAAGAAATAATAAGAGATCCTCAGAATGTGGCAATCTTGGAGGATCTTGCAGATGAAATATCGGAAGTAGAGAAGGAAAAATTAGCATGTTCAGGTAAGAACATAGAAACTAAGTTCTCCAATGGACGCGCTATAAAATATGGGCTTCTAAAAAAAGAATTAACACCCTTGGAATCTGAATCCGGATGTATAAAACAGCTTAAAGAGGCAGACCCACGGTTTGATAACAACAAAACATGGTGTTCCTGAAAACTTCTAAGAAAGAGCAATGAAAGTAAAGAACTATAAAATATAGCATCCTGATACTACCGATAAGAATGTACTATAAAAAGTGAAGGAACGTGTAGGAAGGTATAGGATTCAATAAAATGGCACGCCTCTTACCTTTTGGAAGGAGGTTCCTCACTCTTCTCCACGCATAAACTAACAGTCACGAACCTACCCTAACAGCGTCTGATAGATAGGTGCTGTTCCACGAAATTATAATAATATTAAAATATAAATTAACGTAACACTAGGCTGGAAATGAAACACCATGAAAGGGTACAATGTAGACCAGTTGCAAAGACTCACTAGACTAGATGAATAAGTAGATAGTAGATTAGTCTAGAAATTAGTAGAAACTTCAATACGTTTGCTTTACTATTGTTTATTTCTGAATTATTTTATAGTATTCTAAAAATAATTGTAATATATGTAAAAAAAGGTGTAGCCTAGACTGTAGATAGTAGGTCATTGATTAAAATAAATATTTAAGAAAATAAATAAATCTGTAGAAAATCACTCCGAAACAACGATCACGGGGATTTCATCTGTCATATTTGAGTCTCGCTTGCCGAGGCAAAAACTCCCAAAGGTATTCTAAGCGGCACATCATTATTCTATATAGATAGGATTTATTGTAAATTAGCATTCTACAACGCAATGGTATTTATGGACGGCGATGGACATGTACTTTGGAGAATGCAGGACGTGAGATAATATCGGTGGAGTTTCATTGGCTGGAAGCAACGGATGATACGTTGATGAAGACCGACAGAAAGTTTCAATGAATCGCCGAACTGCCTCGCAGCGACGTCTTCAAGTATTCCTATTATTCTTTACAGCCTTTCCGATAATTTAGATAAAACATATATTTAGGTTTATGCCTCCTCAGAGCAAACAATAACCGCGCCTCTCTTGAGAGTTTTAGAACGGCATTAAAATAAATTGCACATGCTTCTCAGTAATCTTGATGCATGCAGTGCAAACATACACGCGGCCCTATCATTTTGGGGCGAAGCAGATTACATCTGGCGCGAGCGGCCGACCAATCGCGATCCAGACACGCTCCGCCGCTCGACGCTCGCCGCGATAACGTCTATATTATTATTATTACAACTATTATTCTTATTGCTTAAAAATAAATTCAATTCGGTAGCTGAAATTATGACAGAAGTACTTAAACAATTATATTTTATTCTTGTACAACCATGAATGAGACTCGTCCAGGAAACACTTGAAGTAAGTTTGCAATATTGGTGAACACAAGAATCCTTTGAAGCTTCATGAAGTGAAGAGCCAAATAGGATATTAACTATTCAATTAGTTAAGAAAAAAAGTAAATGAAACCGATCAAGAAAGAAAATCTGAAAGTTTAAGTAATAAAAGGAGACTGTAAAGTACAGTAAAACGTGCGTGTTTGCTGTGGTATTCGGACCTAAGACTGGTCTGATTCAAATCCTCCACGCTAATCAATTATGAACAAGCATTTTCATTTATAGAAAGCTACCACATCTACTAAGCATATTCCAACCTTATCCTTCCTCTTCTGTTCTTATACCACACACTTCCCTCTAATGTTAATTTTACAGAACCGTCATGTCTCCATCCCGTCTCATGGTCAATGTCCTCCAAATTGTTCTCTCTTCTCCTATTCGCCTTAGAACTTCCTGGTTAGTTACTTTATCCACCCATCTGGTTTTCAACTTTCTCCAGTAGCACCACACTTCGAAAGCTTCTATTCTTTTCCTGTCTGATGGGAAGCCAATTATGGATAAAGAAGAAAAACCAGAAAGGTGGAAGGAATATCTAGAAGAGCTGTGTCACGGTGGAAATCTAGATCAGGCAGTAATAGAAGAAGAAGAGGAGGCCGGAGACAAAATTTTAAGGTCAGAGTTTGATAGGGCCATGGCTGAAAGACCTGAGTTATGGTAAAGCGCCAGGAGTTGATAATATTCCAGCAGAGTTGATAAGAGCATCGGACAAAGAAGCAATATCATGGCTGTTCGGGATAGTTTGCGAAATATATGAAACAGGAAGAATACCAGAAGATTATAGTATAAACATAATTATACCCATACCGAAGAAGGCTGGGTGTTATAGATGCGAACAACACAGAACAGTTAGTTTAGTATCCTTTTTTTTTGTTAACAGGCTACATGAGGGTGATCCTGAAACAGGCAACTCCCCTTTAATAGCATAGGAAGGGAATTGAAAAGGGGGTTTTTTTTTTGGTTAACAGGCTACATGAGGGATATTAACGAAAATAATATATAGCAGAATGCAACGTCAATAGAATGCGAGTTAGGAGAAGATCCGTTTGTTTTCAGGAATAATATAGGGACAAGAGAAGCTATATTGACTTTGCAATTAATTTTACAATACAGGATACGAAAAAACTGGCCTACGGTCATGGCATTGGTAGCTTTAGAAAAAGCGTTTGATATATATATACATAGAACAGGCTATGAAGAAAGTTAAAACGGAATATGGAAAAGGAATCATACTGCAAGGAGAAGAAATAAAAACCTTACGCTTTGTCGACGATATTGTAGTATTACAAACCATAATAAATTACCTGAACGTAGGCCTGCAGAAAGACTTCACTACGAGGATTAATAGAGGGAAAACCAAGATAATGGTGTGTGGTTTGGGAAACAGTGGAATAACAAAGGATTTTATATTGGGAAAGGACATTTTGACGGATGTTAAGGAATTCTGATCCTTGAGAAGCATAATAACTAGGGATGGTAGAAGTATAGTAGACACAAGCGCAGGCAAGGAAGGCTTTCGGAAAAAGAGGGACTTACTTACGAGTAATATAGGTGTGAATATTAGGAAATCGTTGGATTGTATGGAGCGTAGCGTTATATAGGTGCTAAACGTGGACGATAGGCGTTGGGGAAATGAAAAGAATAGAAGGTTTTGAAATGTGGTGCTATCGGCGAATGCTGAAAATCCGATGGGTGGATAGAGTAAGTAACATGGAAGTTCTAAACAGAATAGGGGAAAAGTGAACAATATGGAGGACGTTGACTAAGAGAAGGGATAGATTAATAGGCCACGTTTTAAGACACGAGGGTCTTGTAAAATTAGCATCAGAGGGAAGTGTGTGGGGTAAGGACAGAAGAAGGAGGCCAAGGATCGAGTAAACAGATTAGGGAGGATGATGGGTTCTGCTATTTATAAGGATAAGAAAATGCTTGCGCAAGATCGGTTAACATGGAGGGTTGCATCAGACCAGTCTTGGACTGAATACCACAACAACATCAGGTGCAACCCTCATGCAATCTATGTTAAAAATGACACGAATAATTTTAATAAACTTTACGATACTCCTTTTTGTAGTGGTTTAGCGTTGTAATATTCTTCTCCATTGTTAAAATTTAACTGTCGAAAGCACTCATTGCGCGACACTAAATTCTTCACTTGTAATTCATCACATGTGCATTCAGTAGTCCTTTTGGCTGAGGGACTCGAGTAGTAAATATGATAAATTGCTAAATTTGTAAGTTTCGAACCATATTTTTCGTATATATTAATGAAAAAATTGTAGCATAGAATCCATGTTTAATTTCTTGTAATATTTTGTTTGTTCTCGGGACGTCACAAAATGGAGGCGAAACCTCGATTTTGAATAAATAGTGATAAAATTATATGCTAACTTATTGGCCGTTTTATTTAGTGTAAATTTTAGTCAGAAAAATATGTTATAATTTTGAGAAATGATTTCCCAATATTCCTCTTTTTTGCGAAAGCTTTCCTTGCTTGTGCTATCCTACTCTTTATGTAATTATGTTGCCCAAGTAGCCGAATTCCTTAACTTCCTTCAAAATATCTCTTCCCAATCTAACAACGTTTGTTCTTCCACTATTTCCCATACTACACTCCTTCACCTTCGGTTTCCCTTTATTGATTCTCGTGTTGTACTCTTCATCCACGCTCATGTTCATGCAATTTATTACGTTTCTCTTAGTCTTCTTCTGATTCCTTTCACACACAATATCATCAGATAACCTTAGGGTTTTTATTTCTTTAAGCATTTTTATTTCATATCCTTATTCATTTTGAACTCTCTTCATCGACTGTTCTATATGTACGATAAAGAGCATTGGTGACAGACTGCATCCTTGTTTTATTCCTTTCTTAATTTCAGCTTACTTTCCTTGCTCTTCAATTCCAATTACTGCCGACTGCCTTCTGTAGAGGTTACGGATGACTCATCTATCTCGACGTTTTAGTCCTGTCGTCTTCAAAATTCTTAATAGTTTGATCCAGTTAACATTATCAAAGCAATTTTTAAACCTCCTTTATTTCTCCTTTATTTCCGTAGAATACACCGCTTACCGTTTAAACACTGAGCGGTTTGGTACAAAACAAAAGAATTAAAAATTAATTCGATTGATTTCAGTAGAATATATAGAGTTTATAACCTTTGTACTGAACAAATTTTTAATGCCAAATGAATCCTCTTTCTCGGTATTTTATTCCTGTCATCTTCAAAATCCTTATAGTTTGTTGCAGTTTACGGTATCAAAGGTTTTTTCTAAATCTACAAATGCCATGAACGTAGGCCCGTTTTTTTTAATCATATCTTATCTTAAAAAATTAATCGCACTCAATATTGCTTCCCAGTCCCCTACATTCTTCCCAAAACGAAACTAACATCCCTAAAACATGTTTCGAATATGAAAAAAATATATATATAACTTCGACACTCCAATGGACATGAGTTCAAAATTTGCATAAAAATGAAATTAGTATGTGTGCATTCATTTTGCAATACGTATTGTTGTGTTACAGTATTGCCCGTATTATACATATATATACACACACACCTTATATATATATATATATATATATATGTCAAACCAGGGTGTCCTTGTTTTCTTTTATTATTATTGTACATATTTTCAATAAGGCTGCTACTATTAATTTAATTGTTTGTATAATATTGTTGATTGAATGGATATTGTTAGAATGAGTGGAGTGTGGCTACAATATGACATTCGAGCGCAGATTGTAGCGAGCAAGCCGTGTCTGGCTCCAAATTACACTGGCCAACAAAAAAGGAAGCCGACCTCCTGTGGTGTAGTGGCTAGTTTTGCTTCCTCACAACACAGAGGTCCCGGGTTCGGATCCTGGCATGGTCTTGGATGTTTATGTCATCATGGTCGAGAAGACCGGGATCGATACGTTGACCACATGTCACTCCAAAATCGGAATGTGTCATGCAAGATGACAGTCCGCAGGCGACTCAGTAGGCCGAGGCCCTCAATGGGATGTAGAGCCATGGAGGAAAAAAAAGGAAACATTTTTGGTCTCAGATAGAAAAATGTGATTATGATAGCATTTCTTCTCCTGAATTCAAATATAATATCGATTTTTCAGCATCACGCAAGGTTTCCGAGAAACAGGTATTTATAATTTCAAACACTTTAATATTTTATACATTTTTAAGTACACAATATTCGAACATTCGGACTCACCTAGGATGACGATTTTCTGCTATATTTCGCCTATGGAGTATCCCTCTTGATGTTCCAACAATAATTGGCCAACATAATAGGATTCCATCTGCCTCGATATCTCTTTTCTATCGTGAAATCTCCTGATGAAAGCGTTCCCCGTGCTCATCGCTCACTGCGCCAAGATCTTCCGGGAAGAAATCTATGTACGAGTGCAGGAAATGTATTATAAGAACATATTACAGCCCCAATTTTTATAAGATGTTATTAGACATTGACAATATCACGGTAATTTTCCGCCTTTAGATTTCCCAAAAAACTGCGAGTTACTTTTTTGAATGCTTGCCTAGCTGCTTTCTCCAGTGCATTCAATTCTTCCGCAAACTTCTCATAAGAAAGAAAATTGATCACACTTCACGCCTAATACATAATACGAGTAAAGAAAGAGTACCTTGCAGTTGTAATTGAAAGCAGTTTTCTTTTTCTTCGATTAATCGATTCTTAATAACAAGACGTCTGTTTACCGCTTATTTGAAACATCCATCCATATTTTCTTGTTATTATTTAACAATTTAATAGCATAATTAAAAACGAAAATTTGTCTTTGGAAACGTTGCAGAATCTAAACAAAAATAAAGAGAAAAACATTAAAACAACGAGCGAGAATACACTTTTTGAGGAGCAAAGGCCCGTGTAGTAAAGCCCCATTTCAAAGATTGTAATACAAGAGAAAGCCCAAGGGTAAAGGTGAATTCTTTATTTCCCATTAATCACAAAAATAAAACTTCTTTGGATAGTTTTGAGGCCTTGTTTTATCCTTACATAAATTTTGAAATTAGAAGAGTCCAGTGGTGCATGATGGATATGCTTAAGCACAGTAATTAATTTAGGAAGAATTATTTTTTTCACAGTTTTAAGAACCTTTATAATAATTGTATTTTATGAGTGTGAATTTTGATTTCTAAGACCTTAAACTGCCCGTCTGCCGGCTTGCTCCTTCCCGTCAAAGCACTTTGTGCTATCCTGCATTATGGTACAGAATTTAGGTAGAATTATTTTTTTTAATTTTATGAATGTTGTGACGTGGTTTTTATTATTTATAAAAATATATTAAATATCTACTTTGAAATTTTAACAGTTTTTATTCTTAACAAAACTAAAAAGCAAGATTACAATATTTAAATTTAATGAATTTAATTTTCCTAGCTCAGCCTTAATTAGAAATTATATTGCAAGAGACTTAGTAAATACAATCTACTTTCCCTCAGGGCTGTATCACGTGTTTATACACATAGCAGAGCGAGATTATTGCCTTGGTTCCTTACTGTACATGCGTCTTTCCCAGTTTCTTTGTTGACCGGCAGTCCTGGGTTTTACACAAAGGCAGCTTCCGGGTCAGCATAGAGGCAGGCAGCAAGCCTCGAATTTTGGTGTAGTTTCCTTGTTGTCCTTGCAGCCAGGCCGCTTCTCCTCTTAGCTTTCAATCGAAGTCAGTCAGTCGTGCCGTCCTCTCACCTCCGACTCTACTTTTTGAATCACCCTTTTACGAGGTCCTTTCTACCTCAAAACTCCTCTCCTCAAACGTGGTTCGTCTCCCTGCTCTTTCTATTTTTCCCAGGTCCTCCAATGGGGTTGGCGTTCCTACCCTTCCTCTCCAAAAATTCAAATTTTGGGAGGGGCCACCCTAGCAATCCTGGGGGAACTGGGTTTTTTCGGTGAGACGCAAATACCTTTGAGGTCAGGCTGCTAGTTATTGTTTTGTTTGTCTTGTCTGGTTTTTCCACGGAATGGTGCCTGCCTTTCGAATACCTCAGGACTGTTCTCTACAGAATTTTACACAAAATGTTAACTTAATTTATCTGAATAAAACAGAACATAATCTGAAATTTTATACGCGTTACAATGTTGATAATATTAAAGAAAGAAGGCTTTCCCGGTGACTTTGATTCAAATACAATTCTCGGGTTTCAACCCGGGTAAAAGTTTGTTTCCACAACGTTTCGACGGTAAACTCCGCCATCGTCGTCAGGTAGACTATGGTGCCGATGACTGTTTTCGGGTGAGGGCGTACCTCATTTAAGTTTAAGTTCAGGGCTGATGCCCATGACTTTGTATGGTATTTTGTTATGCGATTCCCTGACGTGCCTAAAGATGTGATTAGGGCTGGCTAGACTCTGATTTGCAAGTTTGTGTGGGATTGGATTTGCGGTCCCGTTAGGTTTTCGGATTTAGATTTGTAGGAGTTTATGAAATTATTATCTGGATGTTGTGTTAGCCATTAATTTTGATTATGCATTGTTAATTTGTCCTAGATTGCGAATTGTTTTAAATTTATATTTTTTGCAGTTTTCGTAGAATTTTCTGGTTCTGTTTCGGATGCGTTCTGGGATTTTTTCAAATTGGGTAGCTTGATGGAAACTCGTACTTATACATGGTCGCGCGCTCCCCTTTCCTGGGAGCTGTGCTCGGTCGTCATCGGTCCGTTTCCTCATTTGTTCAGAATCGTGTTTGTCATCAGGTCCGTTTTTTTTTGTCGTTTGATGGTTTTAAACAGAGGATCGCAAGCTTTGCTCAGCTGAAACCCGATGTGCGGTTCAGCAAATTGTCCGTAAATTAGTGTAATTTTCCTAACCACCATTGTCAACCTGTAAGTTCATGATGGTAGTCGGAGAAAGTTTAGAAATGAGCATAATAAATTTTGCAAATAAGTCATATTATTTAGTAAAATAGATTACAAATAATTTTAATATATTCTAAATAGTTTATTGAATAAATTTTAATACTATATTTATGATAAAAATTAACCAGATTTTAATATTGTCAAAAAGTGGAATCCTGTATTCGTTTAATGTTTAATTGCCAACCAAAAGTCCTAGACGCAGTTTAATTTAAATCAGAACATGAGTTAGAGCATCTAAATAGAGCGTGACAACTCAATCAACTTACCTTTCAATCGTCTTTTACCTCAATAACATTATCAACTACTACTCGTCCTCCAGTACCTCGCGCTGCCGACTCTCGTTCAGGTTTTCTCCTGGCTTGCACCAATCTGCAGAATCACGGTCACATGACCTCATCCACCAATCGCGGGTATGCAAATTCCCGCACAGCGTTGGTCATTTTCAATGCCAAATCACGTGGACACTGAATGTACAGCCTAGCTCTCCCGCGTTACTCGCGTCAACCATCGAAGTCACGCACACAACAATTGCGTCTGTCGTCTGTAATGCCGCGCATATCGACAATTTACTGTAACTTTACATGTTACAGTATGTTACGCATCAGTTCATTTGCCAATGAGTATTAGTAACACTAACGCTGTTGCAGTATTATTAACATTTCACATAATTATCATAGAACAACTATAAAGTAATTAAATCGTCTGATCTAATATTACAAATAAAACAAAAAGAATGGCCAAATGTCAGAAATGGAATAATTTAATTTGAAATACGCTTTTTGGCCGAAGGACTCATCGAGTGACGTTACATGTACAGCTAAACTTTTACGTGAAGAAGTATTAAATGAGAGACGAAACGCCATGATGTTTCATGTTTAAATTATAAAAATACTGACAAAGGGGATGATTAAATCATTTATGAAATACGTTTCGTCCCTCAATTTTAGGGACTTCCTTATTTCTTTAACTGTAATATTACAAAATTCCGAGGCCTTGCTGCAGATAAATCAAATTTTTAATTAAAGAACTGAGGTGGTCCATTAATTTAAGGGACGAAACGAATTCATATTAAATTATTCCTTTTGGTCATTCTTTGTATTACTCATAGTAACAATTGTTGCTTGAGGTGATATAGCAGAGAACATAACATTCGCAGAGGATGAAAGCGCTGCGGGAGTTTCTCGTAGACGCTTCAGCCCAGAGTGACTGCGGGGCATACCTGATCATGTCGGGGATGCCTCGCACTCTCTCTGGGTATTTTTTATCAAAGTTCTCATATGCCTTCCGCATCCCCCCTTTTCAATTCCCTTCCTATGCTATTAAAGGAGAGTTGCCTGTTTCAGGATCACCCTCATGTAGCCTGTTACCCAAAAAAAAAATTCGCACGAACCGACACTCATAATGAGACATTTCACCCAAGAAAAATCAGTTTAATGTGTAGTGTCTTCGTGATTGGTACAGTCGAACAATTTATTTCATACGGAAACACGAACAATTTGCGAATTTCTTCAGTTTGTGTGCATTATTGATTCGATGGGAGGATTTTTGCATGTGTGTTACTTTTGTCTGTATTTGTGTTGTGATCTTTCTCGGAAAGTAGAGAATTACATTTCTCAGATGGTGACAACGCGGATGTCAGTAAGACGCCGTTCATTATTGTTAGTGATTGTTTTATCAGCCGCGGTATTGCTTTACACTTTGTATCGCGGTTCCGTGGATTGTGTCGACAATATATTACAGAGGGCACGCTCCACGGAGTGCTCTTGAATTAGCAAACGGCACCAACGTCGTAAATCATCGTTACTAGCGGATATGTGCGCCTTAATGAGAATATAAATCTCATCCACGCTCTTGGAGCCATATATTCTCCTCGCTATCTGATACAACAACTATTGTTAATTATTTCCTACCATCACCCTGATCTCGTTCAACATTTCGAGAATATCTCCAAATTTTTCCTTATCACAGTGGCAACAATAGCGTGTCATTTTACCAGTAACATACTTTCCTCATTCATTAATCTTCAGGTTGGGACTAAGTTGTAGCCGTTGCTTATGATAATGAGCCGTGCTAATTGCTGTCATTAGGCACGCATTAGGAATAATTAACCACGACCCGGCGCACTGAGTATTGGGAATTATGCTTGCTACGGCGAAAGGAATAATATTACATGGGAAAGTCCATTGTGTTTGTTTTTGCGTAATTATAGCAAGTTGTTGATAGTCTGTAGAATAGAATAATGTTTTAATTTATTTCTAACATAAAATGAATAGAACCAGATGAACATTTAAAATAATTACAATCAAAATACTACTATACATCTTAATGCCCGTATATGGGGGATACGGAAAGCCATAAAATGCCAAATTATTGCAGTCTTTTCAATAAAAGACTGCGTATTGTAGCCAATGCAACGAGAGTTCATCAGTCAGCACATTGATCTAGACCCATTGATCTCAAAAGTCATCAAGACACATGACACTAAAAGCGTCAAATACATCGGCGACTTCTACTCTACAGTCTGCAGTGAAAATACTCAGCAATCATGTCAAAACATTTACTTAGTACACTATGTGTGCGAAAAGTTGATAGGGAACTTTTAAAAATAAGCTGAAACATTTTTATGCTTAGCTACCCAATATAAGAAACTTAAAACATCCTCGAATCAATTGACTGAAATTTTATTTAAAGCCTTTCTCCAATTTCACAAATATGTAATAAAAAATTTATTTTAAGCCCTTAAGCGAAGGACGAAAATATATTAAAATGAATATTAGTCTTGTGGAAATAATCCTAACTGAAATTTTACGTCATTTCTTTTACACCCAGAGAGGAAACACAGGGATTATCAAACATGTTTTACAGATAGTTTATACCTATTATTCAAAGCTACAAAAAGAAAACTGGCGCGAAGTAATTATGCTCGGCCCTTTATAGTATGTAGCAGAAGGAGGCACGTCTGGACCTTCCCACGCTCCTTCGGAGGGAGCTCGGACTTATTACCGTGGTTTTCCATAAAAATAGCAAACGTAAATACGATTAAACAGCTTATTATAGTATAATAAATAACTTACGCCTTGATTTGAGAAAACATATAATATATAGTCGAAACAAATTTCTATTCAAATAAACCAACAAAATAAATGTCCAACAGCTGTGCTTCACCAATGGGACCCTTGTTGACTCCACTCTTGTTGTCTCGGAAGCTGGTAAAAGAACGAAATAATGTAATACATAAAATTAATTGCAATGTCTAACAAAAATTATATCGGACACACAGGAACGAACCTAAATACTAGAATATATAACCACAGAAATAATGCTAAGAGCAATACTAAAACAAATACAGCCTTGTCACTACACCATTTAAACCTTAAACATAATATAGATTATGATAATGTAAAAACTATACATAAACAAAATAATATAATTAAATAAAGATTTTAGAATCTATATAAATTTTTAAAAAACAATAATTGTATGAATTCCAGAAAAGAAAGTGAAGATATATCAAAACACTACGCCAACGTTTTAGAGTAAATCAGATTTTTTACTACAATTTAAAAATTAGATGATTTGGACATAAACTTATCAAATCTCGTTCTACAAGATTCAATAAGTCGATTTTAATATTACGATTATAATCGACACATTTGACATTAAAATTTTTGACGTGACTAAATTTACAAGTTCAGGACTTATTGAAACGAATTTCGATGTAAATTTTCGACAATTCGTGGTTGTAGGTTGCCGATTGTGCTTGGCGAGCACATGAACATCAACTTCTGGAACTCCGAAGTTCGATAAATGCTCTGTGCCGACCACCAGAGTCTATAATGTTTCAAAAAAAATTTATAGATGACTATGGCAATGCCGAAAGCTTCTTCTAAACAAATTTTGAAACCAAAATTTAATTTTTTAGCTATTTATGTGACCCATTAAAATAAGGAAAAGTTGTTGTGCTATTCGTCCTAAGACTGACCTGATGCAACCATCCATGCTAACCTATCCTGCGAAAGCCTTTAATTTCATTATAACTAGCACAACCCACATACCCTCTAATCCGCTTAGGGTATTCCATCCTTGTAGTCCCTCTTCTGTTCTTACCCCACAAACTTCCCTCTAATCCTAATTTGACAAGACCCTCGTGTCTTAAGACGAAGCCTATTAATCTATCGCTTCTCTTAGTCAACGTCCTCCAGATTGTTCCCTTTTCCCCTATTCTGTTAAGAACTTCCTCGTTTGTGATTCTATCCACCCATCTGATTTTCAGCATTCACCTATATAGTACATTTAAAAGGCTTCTATTCTTTTCCTTTCCCCAACTCCTATCGCTCCATACAAACAATTTTATCAGCGATTCATTTTTATCACGAAAGCCTTCCTTGCCTGTGCTATTCTACTCTTCATGTCTAATATACTTCTACCTTCCCAATTTATTAAGCTTCCCAAGTAGCAGAATTCCCTAACTTCCGATCGAACACCTTTTGTTATTCCACTGTTTCCCATAATATACTCTATTACCTTGGTTTTGCCTCTATTAATCCTCATATTGAACTCTTTCTCCAGAATTCCGTTCATGCCATTTATTATGGTTTCCAAGTCTTCTTCTGATTCCCCTAATACTACGATATCGTCGGCAAAGCGTAAAATTTTTATTTATTCTCCGTCTCCTTGCAGAATGATTCCGTTTTATCTTTCTTCATCGCCTGTTGTATACATAAGTAAAAGAGCGTAGGCCAACGCCGACTGCATTATTGTCTTACTCCTTTCTTGATTACGGCTTTCTTTTCTTGATCTTCTATTCTAATTACCGCATCCTGTCTTCTGTATCTTCCTTTCTCGATATTTTCTTCCAGTACCTGTTAGTAACATTTTTTCATTCTTTAGCCGGGTATTAACGATATTTTGTGATAGTTTTCTCGGTACCACCAGAAAAGTTTCTCAATTTACACAGAAGCCAAGATTCAAGGTGAGAAGCACGAACGGTTGTTAGTCAGCGATTCGTCAGTTTGCTTATCAATTAATATTGTCTCCGAGTATTGGAATAGATTGAAGATTTTTATGAACGCGGTGAATATTGTTTGAAAACAATTTTAAGGCGTCGGTGATACAACGGAACAGAGACTTACTTGGAGCCGATTCAAGGAGACGAGCGCGCTTATGTGACTGTCCGCTGGTTCGCTATTGGTGCTAACAATCCTGTTATGGTTGTACGGCCACCATTCCTCTTTCACCTTCTGCGAGCTTCATATTCCACCATTATCTGGAACTCCAAATACTTTATCACGACTGTTGTTGCCTATTAGCCGCCCGGGGCGTGAGACAAACATGCCGCCCACATATTAAGGTATAAAATCAAAAAGTCTCTTAGATTCACAGAAATTATAAATAGCGTTTCGGCAAATATAAAATGTTTATAGTGTATTGTACAGGGTTCCAAATTTAAGTTAAGATTATCTCTGCCCGCGACAGGGTTCACGCGGAGCTTGGACAAATAGCTCCTTTTATTTTGTCCTCAAAACGAAACAACAATTACAGAATTCTTTTAAGTTAAATTCAATGAATATATAAAAAGTACGGAATCATTTAATTATGAATGCTACAGGGCAAACCTTATAACTCGCAGTTGGTTTTAACAGGTACCGCTTTCACGCGTTTCGGGGCCAATTTGTTACAAAATTCCAGACGGACGGAGACTTTAATTATATTTATTGGGATAAATTATATTCATTTTAATTGGTTTTAAGAATGAGAAAATACTGAATATTAAAATTTACCTGACGCTACAACAAAACCTATTTACATATACATATTTTCGATGATCCAAATAAATATATTATTTCTCAGGAAGCTAGCTCTCTGCAAACGATAGGTTAATCACGGTGCGAATCCTGCTGCATAGACATGAGTGAGAATGCTCGCCCTCCCATCTCTATTTCTCATACTGCCAAAATTACGCTTATAAGAACACAGTAAGTCCGATGAATGGTTTAGGAACGCTTAATAGGACTTATAACTCGCAGTCGGTTTTCACGCCGTATTTAATGCGGCAGTTCAATGGATTTATATATATTATGTATATTAATATTTTCTGAACTCTGCAAGGTGCGAACAATCAAAAGTAAAACCAAAAAATATATAATTAACACTCCTATTTTTCATCAAATTCTTAAGTGAAATACCGAGGCTTGCTGTAGATCTACCTGAAGAAGTTCCATTGATAGGAATGAAACTTTGTCCTATATATTTCTGTTAATAAACATCGCGTCCTTACAATTCTGACTAATTTGGCCATTATTAATATTCTGTATTATTCAAGATATGTTGAACATATACATTAAAAGTGATGAAAATTTCAAGAATCTTAATCATTTACAATTTTAAAATTTTTATGAAAAAATGGAAGTCAAACTTATAAAAATATAAACTTGATTTCAGCTTCAACCAACATGTGATACAAGAATACATAGAATTAATGTAATGTAGACTATTAAGCAATGTGTAATTGTTGGAGGATAAAAATGGAATCATTAAACAGTTACAATTACATATGAAAATTATAAATATTGAAAATAAAGCAAAAACTTCAATATATCATACAACCATTTATACAAGTTTTGTATTAACCTTACCTGAGGAAGTACCAAATATCACAACGTCGGCTCAACTGAATAAGTAAGAACTTTGTCTGTAACGGCCGTAAATCTATTCAATCTATTTATTGTGAAAAACGTGTATAATAGATAGAGGTAATATAACATGATTATGTAATTGTTACTCTAATGTCTAAGATAATTATATATATCCAAAGCTACAGACATAAAATATGAATATGTTCTAAAGAGGCTAAAGTTCCTTTGAAGACTGTTATTTTTGGTTGCATAGTGTTAACTTATAATATTTATAACAGCTGTCATCGAACTGCGCTGAGTGGCCAAATTATCATGATCACCCGCTCAATACAATCTTGGGCCATCTTTTTCTCTTAATACTGTTTTCATTCTTCTGAATTCCATGAGATGTTGGTAGGTGGTAGGAGGATTTTGAGACCATATTAGATGAACTGAACTTTCTAGTTTCTTATGAACTGTGTGATGCCCCCGTTCGATCTCATTCCTCAAATTCTCCATTGGATTGACATCTGGTGAAAATGCAGACCAACCAAGCAAGATAAAGTCTCCGTCATGCTCTTCGAACCATCTGAGGACAATGCTAGCAAGATTTATGACAATGAGAATTGTCCTGCTGGAAGTATCCATCCGTGGCAGAGTACAGCATTAATATAACAAGATGTACTTGATCTGCGATAATATTTAAATACATTTGAGCATTCAGACGTTGTTTCACAAGAACCAAAGGACCCATACCATGCCAAGAAAACATCTCCCAAACCATAATATTACCGTCACCATCTTCAAGTGTTGAGGCAATGCAGTTTGGGTCCATGCTTTTGTGTTTTCTCTATATTCGAATGGTGTCATCTAAATGGTACATTTGAAATCGCGATTTATCAGACCACATGGCACTTTTCAAATCATCTACTGTTAAATCTTTCTGCACCTTTGTGAAGTGAAGACGTCTACTCTTTCTCAGGGCAGATAATTTAGCCCTTTGAACAGGTTGTCGGCTTCCATGGCCCATACGGGGTAATGCGCAGAAAACAATTCGTTCACAGCCGTTCACAGTTAGTCTTTGATTGAGATTCTTCGCTGTTAGACGCTCTGTTGCTCTTCTGTTGCACAGGACAACTCTGGAAAGTTGTTACGGTCAAACACATCTGCTCGGACTTTGGCGGTGCGGAGTCAAAAGAAAGGAGACAGCATTTGAGCCAGGATTTCATGGTGAGATTTGGAGCATGGGATTTTTTTCCCTAAAATGTCTTGAAGGAGCGGGGCAAACTGTGACTCCCAGAGAAAAGTAGCCATAAATGTTATTGGTCTATGTCCATCCCTGCCACCTTGGTGATATGAACTAAAGAAATGGGGAGTAGATTTTAGAAAGACTTGCAGAGAGATTTTTGAGGCAGATTTTCGTGAGCAGGAGATTTGGGAAGGGATTTCGAGAGAGATTGCGGGACTGATGATTGGAGTTTAGGCAAGGGAGATTGTGGAGACGAGCAGATGATCGGCATTATCGGACCGGTAGTTCAAGGAGACGAAGATAAACGGTAATTATTCCTGCACCAGGAAGAATAGCAGCGGCGGCTCTTAGTTGGATATAGCACGACCCAAATTAGGTGGGATCTGCAACGAGTAAGACACCGGGAGGTCCATTATGACGACACGGTAATTACTCCTGTAACTGTTTGCTGATTTCCTACACTGCCCGGTCCGAGTAGATTTTGTAAGAAATATTCTGATCGATGAGAAGGCCCATAACATATGACCCTGAGTTTAGAGACAAAGAATTGTTAGTTTAAAGCAATTTATTTGTATAATTATTTATGTAAATTTATATGTAGTGTGAACCAAGAAAGAATTTCTGGCTTAAAGGTTGAAAATCACAAAATGAAATATTGATGTAAATTTTTTTAGGACCAATTGTTTTCCTTTTTATTATAAAAGATATTATTAATATAGAATTAAAATAATTAATATCCCCATATTCATTTCAAAGTCTTCTTTCACCTCTAACATTGAGTAGATGAGCACAAACGTGACGATGAGACTCGGTTTTTTGCTTTGTAGTCCTGTCTCTGTAAACATTAATAACGGCTGCTCTCGAACACCACATTTGGAGGCGTTTTTTTATACTGGTTCCGACGCTTCGAGCGTTCAACCTCGGTTAAATCACGTCTTTTGCTCATATCTTCGCAAACAACACAGTACAACTGATGATTCACTTCTCCTACATTTACATTTTATATCGAGAATACTGTGACGCTGTCAGGTGGTTATAATAATTTGGCCACTCGGTGTATAGTTAATTGTACAAGCAATGGCATAGTTATCAATATTACAATACATTATTTCATATAATAAATATGGGCATAATCTGATGAGATTATCTGACAATGTTTGATATTTTTATTTGAACCATTTCGGCTTTCCCAGTCCGTGTGCTGGTCTCCGGTTTGGAGCCTCATGAAGTAACGATGTAGAGGCCGAGTATCTCCCTACATCTTTCTTAATGGGTTGAGATGTCTACATGCCTGTAAATAACAATCATTCGCCGTATTGTTAGAGGCACGGATCGTCCTCTCGAGTGTTTGGAAGGTATCAGGTGTACGAAGTCGTGAAGCGCAAATTCATGAGCCGCGGTAGCCCTCTCCCGATAGCAAGGATTTAAGCTCTGTGATGGGAGACTACAAGAGCAAAGTGCTGTAGATGGGCGTTCGGCTTGTCGCAGAAGGTCCACGCGTGATCAATCCTTACCGCCAAGGCCAGCGATATATTTCAGCCGTGTTTATTGCTGGGAAAATTTAGATAGCGGGGGACTTAACAGGGAGCTCGCTACAACTAAATCACTCCCACCTCTCAAACACTTTTAAAGTAGCACCGGCGTGGCGCTCGAGATAAGGACTTAGAAGGTTCTACAGGTAGAGGAAGACGTCTTCATCTGAGGATTGGGGGAGGGCTGATTTGTGACCGAGCCGCAAGAATGCCGATGCGGAGACATTGCCCTCTGTCGAAGGGACAGACTTCCACCTCTTGATATCTCACTCGAGCTCCAGGAAGTGGTGCCACATATACATCCTTGTCTTTGGACTGAATGTGTCAAGGAGAGATTTCATCAACCCTTTTTCTCATAAAACTACCTGAAATATTATAAACGAGAACGAGGCTCATAGTAAGAAATATTAGGTATTCATCAGAGAAGCGGCTTAAACTTTATCAGTCCAGTATTCATTACGTTTAGGTAAAGTACTTAACGACCTACAGACCTATATAGGAACCTTTTCTTTAAAAAGAGAAGAAAGAAATGTGTCTTAATCGATCCGTTAAAAATTGATGTAGGCGTAGGCGCAAAGGACTTTCATGTACCACGACTGAGTTGAGCTGCTTGGACTATTTTCAACGCCCGTTGAAGGAACTAATTTTTTTATTGTATAATTCATTATCAATTTGATAAATGGTAACTAATACAGACGTTTTCATCTTAAGATTATTTTATATTTAGTATGTACTGCATTTAACGGTTTATCGTATCGTTTACATATATTTGTTTCACTTTATTTCACTATTTTATCTCTTGATGTGGTTTCCTTACTCACAAGCATTTCTTTTGATCTTGTAATCATATTGTAAAGTCTAGGTGACTTTCTGTCAAGAATTTCACTTCTCCTGAGCAGTTGGAGTCAATTTAATCCTTCATTCTAATTTTCTTACATTTGATAAACTATTTATTACCAACTTTCTGGTCATCCCTTGACTTCCTCATTAACTCCCTTTTCACTGAAGTTGTCATGGGTGAATCAAAAAATTCTTGTCTTGAAAAACTTAATTTTTGTTGATGATATTTTCTGTTGATGAATTTGATCATTTTCTGAATGTGTTTAATAATTATTGTTCTAATACTAAACTTACGTTTGAATTAGAAGAAGATTGTACTCTGAATTTTCTTGAAGTATCCGTTTTCCGTCGTAGTCCGATATCTTTTATTTGGTTCCATTAATCTACATATTCTGGTAGACCCCTAAAATTTTATATAATCATCCAATCAGTTATAAAAATGTGATGATATTTAAAATAGAGGTAATGTTCCTTATGACGTGAAGGAATAATTGTTATATTTAACGAACTGTGGTATTAATATGATTAAAAGTTTTTCATCAACATTTTATTTGGGTAAATAGCATATGTTGTATGGTATAAAATTGTAGAGGAAAAGATAACAGTTAAAACTTGAAGTAAAATATAAAGAGAAAAGTTATTTATAAATAAATAAAGTAAAAATAATGTAAATTATTAAATGAATAATAGTATAGCATTCCTGGTGGAAGAAATTGTAAAAGTTGGTGGTCCTGTGACGTGATCGGGTGGTCAGATGTCAGACGAGTAACGTGAAGAAGAATGAAAACTCCCCGGTTTTTATAATTGACGATGTTCATTTCATAAATTACCAAGTGATTTCTTTTAAAAGGACGACTGGAATAAAGGTGATTTAAATAAATAATGATCATATGATATTGTTCCTTTTTTGTGTCAAGATTAGTGAAATGCCTCTCTGGCAATTGCGCTCAGTGACTTCAAGAAGATATTAAAATATCAATGCTTTATGACGCATTCAAAGCACAAAGATATACGACTAACCATTGAAATATTGACAAGGAACGTAATTAACGAAATGATATGTATAGGACCCATGCCCTACAGTTGGACGAATAATTAATTTTTTGAGGCAGATCAGAGCAGCCAGCTCAGATGTAATGAAAACACTCATCCGCTTGGGAACGACTGCGAACAGAGGCGAATAGCATGTATGGGTTAAAAACTTCATGCAGATTCAACACTACGCCACTGTTCAACGATTGTAGTGACTAGTCAGTGGTACCGTGCCAGTCGTCTTCGATTGTTGAGAGGTGAGAGGAACGTGCTGACTATGTTCACAGTTTAACATGGTCTGTATCGAGAAAGGTCACGACAGTACGGGAAATATGCGGTCGTGTGTGTCCTGCGTTACTGAGACCTTGAAGATAGGGCAGAGCAACGGTCCGTAACACATCGGAAATACGAGTATAACGGCTGCTGATCATAGCAATACCAAGAAGAGGTGATCGAGACGTGCGTCTAATGGCACCCCATACCATCCCTCCAGGTAAAGTACCAGTATGGTTTGCGTTCTGCACGATGCCGCCAAATATTGATACGTCCATTGTGACGCTACATGCAAAAAGGGTATTCGTCATAAAAGACGAAACTCTGCCATTCCTGCTTCCAGTTTCGTCGCTGATCCACCATGGAAGGGAGTCCGTGACGCAGCGTCATGGGTAGCCGATGCCATGGTCGCCGGGCTGACAGCCCATCCTGCTGCAAACGTCATAGAATTGTCCATGCAGACACTTGACCTCTTTCAAACGATCTCCTTTATTGACTGCAGATAAGGCTTCTGTCTTCTCATCTGTTAGTGGTGGGTATCTGCTGATATCCTGCACGACGTTCAGTATTACTGTCCTGAACCCATCGGTTTTGTTGACAGCCGTGGGTTATCGCCCAACGGTAAACCACAAACTCGGTAGTCTTCAATTCTTCCCCAATAAAAGTCGGACACGTGCCGGTAGGCAAATTTCCTTCTTACAGAGATATAACTATGAACTCTCTTAAACGAAAACAACACTGAAATAATACATATTTTGTATTATTTTACTTTATAAAATTTGTAGGTGTTGCTACTGCATACCTACTTTGCATGCTTCCGTTGAAAAATTAATCATTTGAAGCTCATTGAATATTATATTAGTAATTGTGTCGAAAACATTTGTGAGAAGAATAAAAAATTAGAATAAAATTGATACACGCAATAATTATGTGACCTTTAATAAATGATGTATACCATACAGAAATTGAGACAGCAACGAATTGTTGTTGTACTATTCACTCTTTAGTCTGGTCTGATGGAACACTCCATTGGGACCTATTTTGTGCAAGCCTTTCCATTTCTACATAAATACCACGTTCCACATCTTACCTAATCTGCTTAGTGTATTCAATCCTTGCGCTCCTTCTGTTCGTACCCCACGTTCTTCCTTCTAATGCTAATTTTACAAGACCCACATGTCTCAAAACGTGGCCTATTAAATTATCCCTTCTCTTGGTCAAAGTTTTCCATATTATTCTATCTTCTCTTATATAACGCCACACTCCATACGAACATTTTTAATAATGATTTCTTAATAGTCATACTTATATTAGTAAGTAAATTCCTCTTTTTTGAATGCCTTCCTTGCCTGTGCTATCCTACTTCACATATAACAGACTGTCTGTCCGTATGCTTGTTTTGAATAGGCTCCTCAATGGCTCAACTAATTTCAATGAAAATTTGAGGGTTTATTAAAGGACAATTTAACTTAAATAATAGAGAATATTTCATTTCGATAATGATATTAATATAATATAAATAAATACATAAATATTAATTCTACGTAAAGATTTTTCTCTATACGTATGTTAAAATCGAAAAAATGAATGCAGGTTGCCTATACTCTTGATCTGTTTATGCTTTGAAACAGCTTAACGGATTTCAATGAAACTTTAAGGGATTGAAACACGAATTTTGACTTAAATTTTCGTGTATGTTTCATTGCTTTTTTTTGGTTAACAGGCTACATGATCCTGAAACAGGCAACTCCCCTTTAATAGCATAGGAAGGGAATTGAAAAGGGGGATGCGGAAGGTAGAGCAAGGTAGCCAAGGGTTGAATAGGGCCCCCGGGCTATGGTTTAAGGATCCTACCCGGTGTTTCACCTAAAGAGATGCAGGGAAAACCCTAGAAAACCTGCATCAGGTAGGTCGGGCATTGGGTACTATTCTCACGCCCTTCCGAATGACGGGAGACGAGTTTGCTGTGGGGACGCAGCATTCCCTTCTCCGTGTCTCCACCAGTTTCAGGAGGCAATTGGCCGACTGATCCAATGGGATCAGCGGACAACTCTTGCCATATGCCCAAGGTCTTTGACCCCAGTACATATACCTCCTAAAATAGGTGAAGGTGTCTCGGCATATGAGAACTTTGATAAAAAATACCCAGAGAGAGTGCGAGGCATCCCCGACATGATCAGGTCAGCCCCACAGTCACTCTGGGCTGAAGCGTCTGCGAGAAACTCCCGCAGCGCCTCCAATCTCCTATTTAATTTATGCCCCAATTGCTCATTTTTATTGGCTCCGAAACGGGACCAACTGCGAGTTATAAGGTTTGCCCTGAAGCGATCATAAATACATGATATCGTACTTTTTATATATTCAATGAATTTCACTTTATCGAAATTCTGTACCTGTTGTTTCGTTTTTAGGGCAAAATAGAAAAAAACTATTTCGGCGCGAACGAAGTCGTAGGGGTTGGCTAGTGTCTAATATACTTCTACCAGAATTCCTTAACCTGTTGCAAAATATCCTATCCAAATTTAATGCCCTTTATTATTGCTTATTTCACATATTATATTCCATCGCCTTGGTTTTCCCTCTATTAATCCTCATGTTGTACTCTTTCCCCGGGCCACGTTCATTCCATTTTTTATGGTTTCCAAGTCTTCTTCTGACTCCCCTAATATCATATCATATGTAAACCTTAGGGTTTTTATTTATTTTCCTTGCAGTATAGTATCTTAATCTATACACAAGTTAAAGAGCGTGTGCGGCAGACTGCATGCTTGTGTTATTCCTTTCTTGATATCTATCTTTTCTTGCCCTTCAATTTTAATTACCGCAGACTGGCTTTTATAGAGGTTATGATTAATTCTTCTAGCGGCGAATTTGGAACGTGAAAATAATATTATATGTTTTTATGCTTCGTTCTGTTGTATACCCAAAGTTGTCAAATACGAATTATTATGTTGGGGAAAAAATGAGAACAAGAGTGCAAAATGCGTAATCTGTAAAATTTGAGGTAAGTTAGGAATGTTAAAATTACCTTTTGAGAAATAGAACGACAAAGTTTAAAGACAAGCAATACAAGGAATAAAAAGCAGCCAAAAGGATTGTGAAGACAGACTAGATCTATGTGGCATGGATTGGAGATTAATGAGTCATCAGTGTTTGATTCAAATCCTACTGATGTACAGCTGAATACATAAAAGTAAATGACAGACGTGGACATTTAATACGTTTTGGTGGTCGTAACTCTGAAAGGGCCACAGGGATGGAAGGTCCCTTAGGATGACAGGTCGGTGTTGCTAAGATAAATGCTGCGGCTCGTATGCTTTCACCTCATAGGAATTCATATACAAAAACTTGATATCAATAATTACGTTTCACTGAACGTTAGAGTAAGTCTCGTAAAATATCATGAAGTCGTACTCAATATATTTTACCTCCAGAACGTCCCATATACATTGCTATGGATTCAATGTGATTGAGTTATTCCATTCAATAAAAATCCAAATTACAGAATACTTGGAATTTACGAGACTTCTCATGAGATTTTTCAATCTCAAAATCAACGGTAAAAATCATGTTTTTAGGTACTATACTTAACAATGTAATTCTATTTTTAAAGGTGCTGCAATTATTTACAGTCGTAATATATTTAGTAATGTAAATTTTTTCCTGAGAATTATGAATGACGTACCTTTGCGGCTAAAATGTAAAATATCGTTGATTGTCACTAGGGGCTTACGCTATCGCTGTTATATTTTCTGAATTAGTTTCAGCCCGTATTGTAATATATTTAAACTTATCGGTTTAAAATAAAGCTGTTGAATTTTAAGCAGCCTGTGATAACACTGCTCTGACATTTGGTTTCTACTCTGATGACATAAGCTTGGTGTTCTTTCGCTTTCCCTGATATCTTCCTATCGTATTCTCTGAACAGCTATTCAAATCATTTCCTTTCCTATTTTTTTTCACGCCGTTTATTCTATCAAAACTCCTTCTTCATCTTCATCGGCTTTGATCAAGATGATGTTCATTAATTTGACTGTTTTTCATTTTAATGTAAAGAACTTATTGTCTATACTCAATAAGCATTAAGAACAGTGTAAAGAGAGAAAAGGTACTTTCAATTGAAGCACAGCCAAAGGTCATGAACTGAATTTAAAGGATCAGAATGAACGGGAAACGAAACCAGGACAAGCGGGTTGTCCTGGGTTCAATTCTTAGACCAGTCAAGATTTTTCTAAAAATCGTTTTATCGCATCTATTTAAAGCAATTTTCTCTCGTCGAATTGTAATAATGTACTATTGGTCTATTTATGAAATTTCCATTCTTCACTGATTTTAAAGAATTACTTCGAAAAGGGAGTGGTTATTTAAATTTTGTGTGAGCTTCAGGTATACAAGGACGGTGGGACCACGCATCGGTTCTGGCATCGGCTATGACTATGGCGATACTCCACTCAGAAACCGGGAGGTCATAGGCTCTATACCGGTTGAGATTTGTCCATTCCGATATTCTGAAAGCAGTTATTTCATAATTAAGAGAAAAAAATTGGCACAGTACGCACAGGGGATTCTGTAATTGCAACATTTAGATTTGGAAGATTCAACCTAAATTATAGGCTCGTAGATGAAAAATAGTGTAGTACACATGAAACTATATCAGGTCATCATATTGTCTAGAAACTGGAATGGGTCCAATACTTACATGCAAAACAATTTCGCTGGTATATAAAAATAATAATATTGTATTTGATTCAAATGAATTATTCAAATTAAGTGTACTTGCTAAACAGATTTCTTATTGTTCACGAAATAATACAATTGGTATTTAAAATACGTAAATTTACTGAGTTACTGCGACGGTTATAACATGTATAGCTGGCCGGAAGAACTTAGTTGTGTCCAAATGTGAATAACAAGTATTTCTAGTGATTGTAGGCCGGAGCTCACTTTAACAAGTTTATTATTACAGCAACTTGGTGGTGTAAAACTATTCTGGAAACATTTCCGCACGGAAAAATATTCTGTTCATGTATGTATATGTTGCACTTCAAATGACTCATCCTTAAAAGTTCAGGGATGATAAGTACAGTGTACGGTAAAGTGATCTTGGCGCGGTCTGAATAGCGCGGCATTAAGAATGTAATAAATATTAAGAAACGTAGCAGACACTTTCCAAGGGCTGTTCCTTCCTGACTCACATTCCCTCACATTCCCCCTTTATTTTACTCCTCTACTTTGCTGTTTTTCGCAGTATTTACTTATTATATATTTCAATGCTTGTAATTACAATAAATATAATTATTTTGAATAAATAAACATGCCGTGTAAATACAATTTCTAAATCCGATAAAAAATTAATACTCACCGCACTATTACCAAAAAATAATTATTCAATTAAACTCAAATGCACGGCACCTAGAGGCAGTTTTACACTCGGAAGAAGATGATGGAATTTTGAAAGAAGGTGAATATCATTCAGTCGCATCCTCAGCTTTCGTGGATGTATACGAAATTGAAATTGACTATTATTACTACCATTTCTAAGATTATTTAGAGAAAGGAAGAATAGTCATATTAGTATATGCTTGGTAGGTTATTAAGTTGCAATTGTAAAAAATCTATCATTACACAACTTCTAGAGAATTTCCATCACTTGCGCCTTTCCAATTTACTTCAAATAGTTTCAGGGTTATTTTCCAACTATCAATTGCTGTTGTTGTGGTATTGAGTCCACAGACTTGTTTGATGGAACTTTCCATGCTAATCCATCCTGCAATAACCTTTTCACATCCAGCTAAATTTGCGTCTTTTATTCCTAATCCACAGTCTTCCCTCTAATACTAATTTAAAGACCTTTTCGTATCTTAAAATGATGTATATTTGTCTACCTCTTCAATTTCCAATTATGCTGAAAAATTCTTAATTTACGATCCGATCTGTGCAGCTGAATTTCATCGTTCAGCTATAGCACCAACTTTCAAACGCTTCTATTTTTTTTGTTCTGTACTTCAGATAATCTAAGCTTCGCTTCCCGCAAACACTTTCTTAATGATTTCCTAATCTCCAGGCTTATATCGGACGTAAGCAAAATTTCCTTTCTTTGGAAAAGGTTTCCTTGCTTGTGTTATCAGACTCTTTATCTTAGCTTATCCTCTTCTGTCGATGGTTATTACGTAGCCCAAAGTGAAAAAATCTTCTACAGCGAATAATGTATCATTTCCAAATCCGAAAATCTTTTCAACACTAATATTTTTTCTTCTAATGAAGTAGTTTTCAAGACCATAGGAGATGTCCCAATATATATTACTGAAAAATATAAATCAAGATGAAATGTTGTTGTTGTGGTATTCAGTCGTAACACTGGTCTGATGCAAACCTCTATAATAAATCATTCCTACGCAAGCCTTTTCATTTCTACATTAGCCATTATATCCTCCCCAAAATATGCTTACCGTATTCCATCCTAGGCCTCCCTCTTATGTTCTTACAAGCACACACTTCCCTCAAATGCTAATTTTACAAGATCCTCATATCTTTAAGCGTGTCCTATTAATCTAACCTTTCTCCCGGTCAAAGTCCTTCAAATTGCTCTCTCTTCTCCTATTCTGCTTTGACCTTCCTGGTAACTAACTCTATCCACCAATCTGATTTTCAATATTTCAAAGGTTTCTATATTTTTCCTTTCTGCAACTCCTACCGTCCACGTTTTGCACCCATACAACCAACACACCATATGTACATTTTTAGTAGTAATTTCCTTACATTCATACTTATATTAGCCGTAAGTAAATTCCTCGCTTTTGCGAAAGCCTTTCTTGCCTGTGATATCCAACTCTTTATGTCCACTATAATTCTATCATCCATAGTTTTTAAGCTACTCTATTAGCAACAAACATTATGAACAAACATAATTTACTGACCGACTCACAGTTTGGGTTTAGAAAAGGATATTCAACCGAGAAAGTGATCTATACTCTTTTAGACGAAATAGTAGAAGAATTAAATAAAAAAACACACACATTAAGTATATTCTGTGACATAAGTAAAGCATTTGATTGCGTAGACCATAACATATTGTTAGAAAAACTGAGGTACTATGGAATAACAGGAACTTCATTTTCTTAGCTTAATTCATACTTACAATATAGAATGCAAAGAGTAGTATTGAAAGACTCGTGCACAGGTGAAATACATAAATCAGATTGGGGAATTATTAAAATTGGGGTCCCACAGGGATCAGTATTAGGGCCATTATCATTCTTTATATATGATCTTCCTAATACCATAGATTCAACTTATAAAGCACAGAACAGACTGTCGCATAGAATTAAACAGTTGTCCGATAACCAAGGTAAATTTAAGTCTGAATTATCCTCATTTTTGCTTAGCCACTCCTCCTATTCAGTAAAGGAATTTATAGATGAATCGGAGACGAGTGATTAGTTTATAATGTTGGAATCGCCTTTCTGTTTGGTTACCCAAAATTTGTTATAGGTATATTTATCTTTTATATAATAAAATAATGTAATTAATGTACACCCTGACTCATTCCACATCCTTGAAGTTTAGCTTATTTACAGGACCTACGGAATATGATTATTATTAGAAGAATTCCTTATCTTCCTTTTTAATCCTCATGTTGTACTCTTCCTCCTGGATCACGTTTATGCCATTTATTATGGTTTACATGTCATCTTCTGACTCCCCTAATACCACAATATCGTCAGCAAACTTATAGGTTCTTATTTTATCTCTTTGTATTTTGATTCCCTTTTTGTATTCATTTTTAACTTTCTTCATCGCCCGTTCTATATATACGTTAAAGAGCATGGGCGACAGACTCTATCCCAGTCTGACTCCTTTCTTGATTTTTTAAAACTCTAATTAATAACTGCCATCTGTAGATCTGTAGATGTATTAATTGCATATAATGATTAGATTGAGATACAACCGTTACAGGCAATGTTCTTGATGCCTATTACTGCTCTGGTTCTGATACACCACAGACATAGAGTGCGTCAGACTATTTTATACATCGCACTGCTCTAATTTGCTCGTTTTGTACTGGTTGTTAATTTTTTAATAGTGAACAAGTGCTGAAAACTGGTATACTCGTACCATAGCTGGTAGTAGGGTCATTCCATGTCAGTTCAACCCAGCCATGACACCCATGGTCTCAGATTTTAATGAAACTTGGCATGTTTGTTCCTTTCATGGATATAAGGAATGATATGAAATATTTCTGCTCTATCACAAATGGTTTTTGTTTTACAGCCTGCTAAAGTTTTTGAAATCGCGTGTTTTTTTTCGATCGGCGGATGAAATGAAATTTGTTCTCCCATAGAAAATACATTATATCTTCCTTATTTACCAACCGATGTTGATGAAATTTTTTATGGGAATACTTCAAAAGGAAAGGAAGCTAGGAAAAAAATATTGTATCTATAAACTATCTGTAAGTGGTCTGAAAAAAATTCTGAAGTGGTGAAATGAATTTTTTTTAATGAAATATCACTATCGACGCGAAGCGGAATATCATCGTGAGGGAAAAGGATAACGACGAAAGTTTTTTATAATTATTATTTATAAAGATATACACTACCACATGAAAAAATAAAATTAATGGTTTTTTCACTCCTTGATTGATTTTTTTTCACTTAAAAAATAGGAAATGGGTCGTTCCATGTCATGTGGCTTAGTTTTCAGAACCGATCCCCGAGCAACCATTTCCGATTTTGATGAATTTTTTACAGTTTGTACTATGAGGCCTTAGATGATCATCTGAAAAATTTCAGCTCGAAATATGCATTTCTGGCTGAAATACGAGTTTCTTCGCAGAAGGCAGCCGTTCGTCAGAGTAGACGTCGTTCCAAAAATGCCTCTTTTGAGCTTTAATATTGCGGCAGATATTACAGAATAGATCCTGAAAATTATTTTCTATGATAAACCTAATGCTCAGATTATTCTCTACTTAGAGAACAAGAAAATAGGATCTTCAATTGGAAATAGGCCTTAAATTCGCCTGTAAATTCATTCAGGCAGTGAGAATGATCAAATATTCGAAACTGAAAAGTCAGGTTCGCAGATAGTAGAGCACAACCTTGAATCTTGGTTAACGATCGAGTAAATGATATTGGTTGTTTTCAAGTGCGAGTGGATGTGGGTGGGTATGTATGTCCAGTGATAAAGAGAATGTGAAGGAGAGAGCAAGTACAGGCAAAGAATAAAAGAAATCTCCCTCGTTGAAACAGCGCGCCTGTGCACCGTGTTTCTTGCTGATGGAAATATGGGAGCAGGCTTTAGCAGATCGCAGTCACGGAAGACGCCCATAGCCGTCAGTTCGAGGTTCACGGCGCCTTGTCGCACAGTCGCCGCCATCTCGGTCCGCTCTGTTACAATCTGCCCGGCCGATCTGACCCGCCCGATCGAACACGACTCCTGATGGCTATCGGCACGGTCCCCGTCTCGGATTTATCTGTAGCGACAACTCGATGGCTTCGTCAGCTCCGTGTATTGCTCTCTCCCACGCGATCTCGGAGACTCCAACACACACACACACACTTGCATACGAAGAAAAAAACTATAAAATATTCCAATAAAGTTTTTTCAACACTACCTACGCAGTATTTCACTGTTACGATGGCATACGTTGGCGTAATACTTAATGTCACTTTGACTGAGAAAAAAGGGGCAGGGACATTTTTTGTGGGCAAATACGCTAACGTGAAATAAAATAATGAAATCATTTCAAAAGTCGTCACACAATGAACGTACTAATTAGCCCCCCCCCCCGGGGGAGATGTAAACAAATACCTCGTATCAAAAGAACATCAACGCTGAAATCTCTTGAGGTAGTTGGCTCTATCAAAAGCTCAAACATATTACACACAAATATTTATCAGTTTTGTTATTGAAAATATTTTCTCCGTGTTACATATTACTAGGGCCAGTGAAATATAAACTAAAACTGTGTTATCAAGCGTAGTAGGAGAGTCGGAGGGCCTGGGCCGCTTTACCACGAATTTCGTGAGAGTGTCTCCGCTCCATTACCACACCCACTGCCAATGTTAGTCTCATACAGTCGATACCAAAGCAATGAGAGAGCAAGAGGTTCCTGCTTCCGTTGCTCAACGGATTATTGTTATAGTTTTTTGACGAGGGAAGGAGTGAACCCTTCAGAAACTTTTACTCGATTTTGGGCGCAGTTCGGGGATGACACTCTCTCCAAAAACCGCATGTACGAGTGGCACAACAGTTTTTTTTTGAACGCCGGGAATTGATGGAAAATCAGAGTCACGATCGGAGTCCTTGAACTTCCGGTTAGAAAACAATATCCGTGAAATAAATTTGGAGGAATGCCGGCGCCTCACCGCTAATGAAATTGCTTCCTTAGTTGGTCTAAGACGCGGGAGTGCACATTAGATTATCACAAATCAACTTGGGGTAAGCAAAAGAGGCGTTTCCTAATCAGAAGCGTCATTCTCCTTCACGACTCACACGGCGTGCATAACTCAGACCAAACGGAATGAAATTCTCTGGGATCAGCTATAACATCCACCATACAGCCCACATTCAATATGAGAATTAATAGAGGGAAAACCAAGGTAATGGAGTGTAGTATGGGAAACAGTGGAATAATAAAGATTGTTAGATTGGGAAGGGATATTTTTAACGAAGTTAATGAAGTCTGCTACTTGGGAAAAGTAATAAATAGGGATTGTAGAAGTATAGTAGACATAAAGAGTAGGATAACACAGGCAAGGAAGGGTAATATAAGTGTGAATATTAGGAAATCGCTGCTAAAAATGTTCGTATGGAGCGTGGCGTTATACGGGTGCGAAACGTGGACGATAGGAGTTGCGGAAAGCCAAAGAATAGAAGACTTTCTAAATGTGGTGCTATAGAAAAATTCTAAAAATCGGGTGGGCAGTATAGTAAGTAACCGAGAAATTATAAGCAGAATAAAAGAAGAGAAAAAAATAGGGAGGACGTTGTCTAAGAGAAGGGATTTATTATAGGCCACGTTTTGAGAAATTAGGGTATTGTAAAATTAGCATTAGAGGGATGTGTGTGAGGTAATAACAGAAAAGGGAGGCCAAGGATGGAATGCAAATTAAGGAGGATGTGGTAGTTATAGGGATATGAAAAATATGATAGCATGGAGGGTTACATCAGATCAGTCTTAGGACAGAATAACAAAAAAAAATAAAGGAAATATAAATTAAAATATGTGTTCTATTTCGTACTATAGACGGTACCTAACATAAATGAGTTTTTTCTTTCTGGGAAACATGTTACATGGTCACCCACGAGGATATGCAGTTAAAGGATTGATATAATAAATATGATGCTTTCAAAATAATTGCAGAAACCTACATAATGTGTTTCTGGTTCTTAGCAGGTGTCCCGCTTCTTTCCGATGACTGGAAAGGTCTTGGTGAGGGAAACGCAGATTTCCCGACTGTCTCGAGGAGGTTTGAAAGCAGGAGGCCGAATATTCTGATTAACAGTAGGCAGCTCTTACCGTATGTCCAACGACTGTGATCCCTGAACATACACGTAGTTAAACACGTAACCTCTTTCTGAATGTGACAGGTTACACTTGTGTCATGCCCGAAAAAAATGATGACAGTGTAAATGCCAGGTGGTTTTAATTCCTCTTTTTAGCTTTTAGACCAATTTTTTAATACGGGGCGGCTTGTTGGGATCCCTATAGAAAACATCACGTAGAATCATTAGAGAAAGTTCAGCAAAAGGCTGCTAATTTTGTGTGAGTAGGGCCCAGTCATAGGAATCATAAGTGGAACAGCTAGGTTGGGAAATATTGTCAGAAATGAGGGAGAAAGAAAGGCCGCATTTTCTACTCAAAGCTTGTACGGGACAAATACCATGGATTGGAACTAGCTCCAAAATGCAAAAGCCCAGTTATATAGGTAGATGGGATCATAAATTCAAAGTGAATGTAGACAGCAAAAAACAGATGTTGGCACATTCTCATCCCTAAATAGGACCATCAACGACTGGAATCAGTTACCTGTGGGAGTGTTTGGAGGAAATCCTCTTCAGAAAAACAAATTCAGGACAAACGTGTGAAGTGGGTATTTTGAATAATATAAATGTATATTCGAATTTAAAAATTAAAGTGAAGTGTTAAGATAATATAATTATTGTAGTGTTTCTCTTTTTTCTTTCAGGGCTATAGAAATTTTAAAGGACTGTGATTATATTTCTTTAGATTAGGAGTATTTATGTTTAAGGAATTTCATTTTGTATCTGCCATCGGGCTTGCGCCCAACTGTAGACTAACAATAAATACAAAATACAACCATGCTTTAAGCATCACCCCCAGGATCGTTTAATTTAAGGATCCTACCCGCATTAACCCAAAAGAGATACAAACCAAACCAGCATAAGGTACGTAGTGCTATTGGTATTTGTTCCTTTATAATATATATTTTTTTAAACGTAAGTTAATATAAATATCTTGACAAGAAGAATTTTGCTGAGAGCGTATTAATGGTTAGGCCCCAAAGAAGCGTGGGTGGAAAATAAGCAAATAAAAATTCAGACGAGAATGATTATTTAATACTTAAAAAGGTAGGAGCAATGCCATTATCATTGTCCTGTCGGATGCTTAGCGGAGAAATGATAGTTGGCTCCTTCCTGTCTGCCGTGTCTTTCGCAGATTTTCAGCACAGCCGCAACATTTTGCGCTTCTGACTCGCACGTCGATTCACAAGCCTGTCTGTGCCGAATTGGATCTATCAGAAACTTTCGTTTGCCTTTCATGATCAAATAATAGGTTAGTTTTGAAACATTTTCGTTGTAATGCTTGAATTTTTCCGCTGATAGCATTTTTGCTGAATTTCGCGAGACACGTGTGTCCCCTCAAAACTTCTGCAAGAATGCCTAGAAGGTAAATTTTTTCACATGATGCTCCCCACGTACTCAGTCTCCAAAAGCAAATTTTCCAGGCACGAAATCCTTCTTTATAATTGCCAAAAGGCAAACCTCCAAATTCAAAAACCGTTCTAGAATACCCGCCTTGCCTGCACGTCTCGGCAAAATATGGATATTAATTCATTTTTCTTGCTCAATTAATAAATTTACACATAGCTTTTTTTTCCACATTTGTTAGAAAGGACTTAGCATAAAGGTTTGTTTGATAAATTTTCGATCATAATGTACTACATGAAGAACCTATAATATTAAATTACCTTACATGAATTTTCAAAACGTATATAAGCAAACGACGTCATTTATTTGAGTTTGAAAGCGAGATGATCGCAGCGTGAGAGCCATTATTAGCAAAACGGCTACACTTTTGAAGTGTTCGAGAGGAGAAGTTATTAATGTTGACAGAGAATGGACTATTGAGGGAAAAATCTGGTTCGTCACAGCTCAAAAGAGACTTGTCAGAGTTGTCCAGTTCAACAGAAGAGTAACAGTACGTCCAATGGCGAAGAATATTAATCAAAGACTAACTGTGAACGTCTCTGAATTAACTGTTCGCCTACACTGTAGAGGCTATGGAAACCGAAGAATACTTGTTCGAATGCCTCTATGGTCTACCATGAACTTCTTCAGTTCGCAAAGGAGCGCGAGGATTGGACAGTAAATGACTGATGAATGGTCAACTAGCCTGATAAATTGTGATTTAAAATTCACCATGCAATTTTCTTGGTTCGAAAAGAATGGACCCCAACTGCATCGCCACAACAGTTTTAGCTGGTGGCAGCAATATTATGGTTTGGGTTCTTTGATTCTGGTGAAACTACGTTTAAATACATAATGGTATTTAAATATTAACACAGGCCAAGTACATACAGTTACGTTAAAGCTGTAATCTGCCAGGGATGGATCCTTCTAGCAGGACAATGTCCCTTGTCATAAAGCTGGCATTGTCCTCAGATGGATGGAAGAGCATGACGAAGACTGCTTTGCTTCGTTGGCCTGCCCATTCACCAGGTCGCAATCCAATTGAGAATTTGTGGAATCAGATGACACGGACCATCAGGCATCTGGATCCAATACCATAAAATCTTAAGGAATTGAAAATTGCAGTTCATCAGATACGGTCTCAAATTACTTCTACCACCTGACAACATCTCTTGCCCAGAAGAATTCAAGAAGTATTAAAAGTAAAAACTGGTCCAACATTGTGCTAAGGTGGTGGTCATCAAAAATTGTCCACTCACTGCATACTTATTTTATGAATTTACATATTTTGAAAGACACTACTTTGGACTTGCTTAATAATTTTACATCGTTTGTATGAATTATTAATTTTTTTGACAAGTGTAATTGTTGAGCCTACGTGGTACAATACTAGGCATACATTCCTTATACCGAAGACCCATGTTACGCATATGAACATTTGTAATAGTTAGCTTTTAAATTATGATGGTCCAAGTAGATGTTGTTGTGGTATTCAGTCCTATGAGTGATCTCATACAACCCTCCATGCTAACCTATCTTGCTCAAGCCTTTTCATGTCCTTATAACTAGCACACCCAACATCCTCCCTAATCTGCTTAGCGTATTCCATCCTTGGTCTCTCTCTTATCCCTCTAAGGCTAAGATACAAGACCGTCATGTCTCAAAAAGTGGCATATTAATCTATCCTTCTCTTGGCCAGCGTCCCCCAATTGTTCGCTCTTCTCCTATTCTGTTTAGAACTTCCTTGTTAGCGATTCTATCCACCCATCTTATTTTCAGAATTCTCCTATAGCACCACATTTCAAATGCTTCTATTCTTTACCTTTCTATAACTCCTACCGTCCACGTTTCGCACCCATATAACGCCACGCTGCATACGAACATTTTTAGCAACGATTTCCTAATATTCTTACATATATTACCCATAAGTAAATTCCTCTTTTTGCGAAAGCCTTCCTTGCCTGTGCTATACTACTAATTATGGCCCGTATACTTCTACCATCCCTATTTATTACGCTTACTAAGTAGCAGATTTCCTTAACTTCCTTCAAAATATCCCTTCCCAATCTAACACCCTTTTTTATTCCACTGTTTCCCATACTACACTCCATTACCTTGGTTTTCCATCTAATATTTTTGTAATGAACTCTTTCTCCAGGACTCTGTTCATGCCATTTATATATAATTCATAGATATTTCTCAAAAATTAAACGTTACACGACGCTTGTTAAATAATTTAAGAAGTGTATATTTGATAGGTATTCTATATAGTTCTGAGAGGTATACATATGTAAACAATACACATAAAGTCACGTAATTACTTATTTAAGATATCGGACTAACATCCGTTGTAGACTGAAATAAGTGTACACTGATTATTTAGAAACTTTCAAAGAAGGGACCTAATAGTTCAAGTATCAAAAACAAATACACAATTCAGCCAATGTGTCAGAAAAACATTATTTATTTAAGTTCTTTAGCAAAAATTTTCCAGTTTTTTGGATTTATTAATCCTGGATCCTGTAATTGTATACCCACTAATGTTGATATTCCATTGTTATATATAAATTATATGATTCACGTCTTAAAAACGAAATTTACTCAGTTATGTCCCACAATAAATAAACACTAGAATTACTAATTACATATAATTGGTTCGAAAACTAATTCCCCCTTCTGGTTATCTCACGAATCTTACTGAAGAGTGTCAGACTAACACAGCTATATGTTGATTCAAAACCATTTGATAGGGAAAAAAATTTAATACACATTTTTTTTTGCGAAGTGGCTTAAAACAGAGCAACGTAAGTTGACAATGTGTGAACGCAGGACTTGGCAACTACGAGTAGATGCCAAGTGTTTGTTTTCGTGTTTTGTTCATTGTTATAGAAAAGGATAGCTTGTCAGGAATTCGTCTTTGTTTAAACTCCAAAGGATTTTCCACATCTCAAGGCATCAAAGTTATTCCGTGAATGTGCACTCGATTGCCAACATGAGGCTGAAATTGAAGAGATTTTATGGTCAGTCTCGTTCCATTCCAAATACCCAAAATTATTCATTAGCTGTATAATTAGTGTCGGAACGCGTGAAGAAATAGTGATTGGTCTTAAAGTGTTATAGTAAGCTATAGTTTGTTTCTTATTTACAGCTGAATCGGCTGCGTAATAAATCTTTCAGTCAAATTAATAGTTTGATTGCCAAACATTGGAAACGTACCTAAAGTTTTTGTTTGGGAGATGAATTAATTAAATTATGCTGTACATAGTCGCTAGGGTACAACCGACTCAAAACCTTTATACATATAACAGTTTTACTAATTGTTAAATCAGTATTTACAATGAATAATTCGCTCAACTCGTTCACTAATTTTCACATCAACTAAGATCATGAACAAGTAATTTAGTTCACCATTTCAATTCGAGTATAGCACGGGCAGATGCTTATTTTATATTAAGGCCTACTAATTATTTTATGTATTAAAATGCACATATAACTTTTAAAATACATATCTGTTTTAACTCAATATTATATTAAGGATGCGATACATGGATCTGCAGCGGTTATTGCAATTAGTTTGTTTGATTAATTTTTTATTTGTATTTCAAAATGGAATTTTCTATGATGGAGAGCTTTTAAAATTCGATGTTCTGGATTACTTTAAATAAAATTGACTATGTCCTATCGCTAAGTCTTTAAATGAATATAGGGGTTATAATTGTTTTTAAATAATGAATAATAAAAATATATGAAAATGAATTGACTATTGCATTTGTTAATTCGTATTATACAATTTTCTATTTAAATTATTTAAACCTACTCGGGATTGGCTAAAAAACGTTACAAACAGAGTAATTACCGTCTCGATGCCAGTCAAGATATCTCTCGACTTCCTTATTGTAAAATGAAAACTTAGCTCATTTAATCTTCTTATATGCCGCCACGATCAAGGACGAGCATTTCGCCCTGGATCAACCAATTCATAAACCACTCCGTAGATCTGGTCCTGTATTTGGTTACAACCCCCCCCCCTCTCTCTCTCTCTCTCTATATATATATATATATATATATATATATAGATCACCCTCTGAGTTTCTCAGCATCCATCAACATTCAAATACTCATTTTCAATCGCCAATCTCCAACAGATTAGTGTTTAATCCCCGAAAATCAATTTGTGTCCGTTTTTAATAACTTCACTCCAATCCGTTATTTAATTTCTTCGGTGTCGTGACGAAATACTCTCCAATAAAAAGCATTTACCCACCCCACTTACCACCTATGTTTGGGGAAAATATCAGGTCCCATCACACCTAAATGTCCTAAAGTGTCAATGATTTTAGAAAACCCAGACCGGCGCAAAACTGTCTAGGTTTTTTACGATATCTGTAACCTTCTGAAATTTGTCTCAAGCCGACTGCGTTTGAATTTGTACCGCCAAATTCCGTATTTATTTGTGTTTTTACCATTAAAGTCTGATAGAATCGATGTTAATCTGGACAGCAGGATTTTCCGTAAGGTAGAAACGGTATATTGTTGTAAACCGATGCACTCAAGAATTGAGTAAGTATTGAATATGATTATGAAAAATTTAGTAGGCTTCATTTTCAAGATTCAAAAACAATTTTTAAAATTGATTAATTTTATTATTAAAATTAAGACTACTGTAGAAACTGAAAAATTTATAAATAAAATGTTTAAACCATTAACCCCCAGGACATTACCTCTGGCGTAGTTAATGCAAGAGTAATAACCAATGGGAGTGTTAATTTGTGTAAATGTATTTTTTACTTTCATATGATCGCTCACAAGGAGGATAGCGAAGGACTACTAATTTTAACATTCCAATCCTTGGGTATTTGGACTAGTACACTGCAATTTTAATGGGCAAAGGTCTTTTGTATTAATGTTTTATCCACAAATAAATTACAGAAGAAAAGTGATTCCACTTTTCAGGTGTAACTATCATTTTTATTTGTATTATTTTATTCATATTTGCAGTTAACCTCAATGTGAATGGTCTTATTTTCATAGCAGTTAATTAATGATACTAAAATTAATAAAATGTGGACATGTTATTCTAAACGAATGTTCATTTTTATTGTGAAAATAATTCGACTAACGAGTGTGTAGTACCTACAAATAAATAAATGATGTTGAATCTGCTACTACGCATTTAATATACGTATATGAATGAATATTAAAAGTAGATAGATGACGTTCATAGCAATTTCAGATTTAGAAAAACCCTTTGATAATGTTAACGGGAACAAATTATAAGGTATTTTTAAAATGACAGGAATAAAATATCGGGAAAGATGAGTTATCCATAACCTTTACAGATGGCAGTAAAGAGTAAATAGAATCCAAGGGGCAAGAAAGAAAGCAGAAGTCTAGAAAGGATTAAGAAAATAATGCAGTCTGTCGCTTATGCTCTTCAACTAATATATAGAACAGGCGATGAGGAAAGTTAAAAATTAATGTGGAAAAGGAATCAAAGCACAAGGGGAAATAATTTAAAATATAAGGTTTTCTGAGGATATTGTGGTCATAAAAAGATGTGTAAACCATAATTAAAGGCATGAATGTGATCTTGGAGAAACCCAAGGTGAGGTAGTATGGGAAATAGTGGAAAAACAAAGGTTTTTCGATTGGGAAGGGATATTTTGAAGGAAGTTAAGGAATTCTGCTACTTGGACATAATAACTATGGATGGTATAAGTATAGTGCACATAAAGAAAAGGGTAGCACAGGCAAGAAAGACTATGTTAAAAAAAGGAATTTACTTACGGCTAATGCAAGTGTGATTACTAAAAATGTATCGTGGTGTTGTACGGATGCAAATCGTGGACGATAAGAGTTGCAGAAAGGAAAATAATAGAAGCTTTAGAAATGTGGTGCTAAAAAAAGAATCCTGAAAATCAGATGGGTGAATATAGTAACAGTTGTTGTTTGTTGTGGTATTCAGTCCTATCACTATTCTGATGCAACCCTCCATGCTACCCTATCTTGGGCAAGCCTTTTCATTTACTTATAAGTAGCACAACCCACATCCTCCATAATCTACTCAGTTTATTACATCCTTGGCCTCCCTTGTCTGTTCTTACCCCACACACCTCCCTCTAATGCTAATTTTACAAAACCCTCGTGTCTTAAAACGTGGCGTATTATTCTATCCCTTCTCTTAGTCAACGTCCATATTGTTCGCTTTTCCCCTTTTCTGTTTAGAACTTCCTCGTTTGTGATTCTATCCACCCATCTGATTTTCAGCATTCTCCTATAGCACCACATTTCAAATGCTTCTATTCGTTTCCTTTCCCCAACTCATATCGTCCACGTTTCGCACCCATATAACGCCACGCTCCATACGAACATTTTTAGCAATGATTTTCTAATATTCACACTTATATTACCCTTCCTTGCCTGTGCTATCCTACTCTTTATGTCTACTATACTTCTACAATCCCTATTTATTACTTTTCCCAAGTAGCAGAAATTCTTAACTTCCGTCAAAATATCTCTTCCCAATCTAACACCCTTTGTTATTCCACTGTTTCCCTTACTACACTCCATTACCTTCGTTCTCCCTCTATTAATCCTCATATTGAACTCTCTCTCCAGGACTGCGTTCATGCCGTTTATTATGATTTCCAAGTCTTCTTCTAATTAACCAGGAAGTTCTAAACATAATAGGGGAAGAGGGAACATTTTGGATGACGTTGACCAATCAGCATAATAGAATAAAAAATACAGTTTAAACTCAGGTACAATTGCATACTGTCTTATGAGATTTTGACCTGAAAGGAAAAGAGGAGTCACAGAAAACACCACCGCATTTCCCTTTACTATTTTAATGCTTTGTTTAGGAAATAATTTTACATTCCACTGATTCTAAGATGATTAGCGTTACCCGGAAAATTCGTCAGTATTTCTGCAGGCAAAGAATTACAATTCCGTATTGATCTGTATACATATGAAAAATTTCCTACGTCTTTGCGTTGCGATTTATTTCCTACCAGGCCATTTTACCTGTATAAGCTTTATATATTGCGCACAACCTCGCATGTTTTCTCCTATTACTAAGCCCTTACAAATTATCATGCTTAAGTTGAACTAACATTTTGTTTAGCTAATTATACTTTTTAATTAGTTAATAATAATGCAAAATGTTTGATGAGTTGCAATGCAATTGTTGGAGGAAATAGACTCTGGCGTATTTTCCTGAGACAAAAGTTATATATAAATGAAGTACTAATATTTTGTCTTAATATATATATATATATATATATATAGAATGAGTGGCCAAAATCCAGAAATGGAAAAATTTTAATTAGAATGCAATTTTCTTCAGCCCCGGAGGTTGCAGGAGCAACAAGAAATTATTGTAATAATTGCCCACGAAAGGCTGAAGCAGTGGCTGAAAATTTGCCTACGGGACTATTACTAGCATCAGCACTAAACCGAGCTAACTTAGTCTTGTGGAATAATTTATTCACGGTGAACCAAACATTTAGACCGTCCAGAATGCTGTCGACTTCCTTAACCAGATTATCGAAGTTTTTGTCTGCAATAACCATAATTATGTCATCCGCGTAGAGAAGCGGTTTTAGAGGATGACCGTTTCCTGGACGATCATTTATTTATTGAATAAAAAGTAAAGGCCCAAGAATTGACCCTTAAGGAACTCCCAATCCGATAGTCTGTAGTTTCAACTACTACTAGTTTCTTTTTTTTGGTTTGTAAGATATGATCTTAGGAGAAGTGACGCATTTCCCCGAATTCCATAATATTCCAACTTTGTTTAGTAATATTCGGTGAACTACCGATTAGCAAATATGCCAGCTACCTTCCGTCCTTCATACAATGAATTCGGGATATTTTGAATGAAGTCCTACATTGTGCTATCTGTGGACTTCCCTTTAAGGAAGCCATACTATGCTGTTGGTAAAATCTTTTAATTTTTGAAGAAATTAAGCAATCTGATACCATTTTTTTTTCAAAATATTCTAGACGATATGCTGAAAGCAAGGAGCAGGCCATTTTCTAATGGATATTATAAATCTGTATACGCTTGCGTGGGTTATGTTTTCAAACTCCATTTTTCTCATCCTACAACCATGAATTAGTTACAAGCATGTTTCCATATGTTGATTATTACAACATTAGATTAAATTAATAGTGATGCGAATTATAGAGAGTTGAATAACTCGGGCGTCTAGGGCAGTTGGCGAGCTAGATTTTGTCGAGGAATTCGTGGGGCCGTGTTCACGGAGCTGAATGGCGGTTCCAAGTTAACTGATCTCGGACTATAGGCCGGTCTGACAAGCAGATTTGTGACCGCGGCTGGAGTGGGTTCCTCTGTCGCCTTATCTCCTGCTACTGTGTCGCCAGCTAGCGGGCCTGCCGAAAACATTAGCCTGTCAAATAAGCTCAAGTAACCACGATGTGGGACAAGGACCAAGAATTTCATCTTAAGAATCCGGCTTATTTTAATACATTATTCTTACACCCTATGCAGTAGTGCTGGAGAAGTATTTGGAAATGAATATAAAAAATATTTATTATATTGCCTATTTGTACCAAATTTTACTGTAACAAGAATTTTATCTCTCTATTTTGAAGCATATAAAATTAAGGTGGAATTTTTCAAGTATACACATTTAACATAAATATATATTTAGTCCAGCATCAAGTTGAAAAAAGAGTTTTGTTATAATAAATTCTTTATACTCTCGAGCTACAATTGTGAAAATGAGGGTAGTCTGGTGGTCGCTTACTTAAACTCTATTCTAAAAGATATTTAACGATAGCTGTATGATTTTTTTTACTTCTTCCTAGTGCAAACCTTTACTGAGTATATTTTACGAATTTGGTTTGTCTCAGAGTACAGTTTCATATAACTACGAACAATCTAGTAATCTCTATAAATGTATGAAAAAATTCATAACTTCCTTCAAAATAATTAATTAAATTTAAAATTTATCACCGTTAACCGCGAATTAGAATAAAGATTTAATTACATATATTTTTTCCTATAAATACAATATTTTTATTCTTCATAACATGTTTCTTCCTTATTTGTATGTTCAGTATTCATACGAATAAATAGGAAATTAAATGTGACAGTCGAATTGAAACGTTTTAATAATAACAATACAAATTAATCATGAACTTGGTTAATACAATAATTTTATATGTACATCTAACATTGTATGTGATTGTGTATTGTAACAATTAGACATGTTACTATGTCGATATTTTATTGGATTGTTGTTTATGTTCTGCTTAAAGGTGATATTCATGTACCACGACTTCAAAAGGTAAAATAACCAAGTCTTTATTCTGATTATTTTGTACCTTGATATTTCCAAATTGCTGAGTTATAAAGCTGGCTATATCAAGGAACTTGAAAAAGAACAGGCAAAAATATATTTGACATTTCATAAATAATATGAGAAATGAGGCCAAGATTTTTCGTTGAGGATAATGGCAGGAGGTTGCTACTAACCCTTTCTTTAGGCATTAATATAACCGTTATGCCTCGTTCACAGAAATTACAAATTTTGCGATTTGAAATATTTTCCTTTACTATAAGGGAAACTGAAATCGAACGGTCCGCTTTGGCGTTGTAAGGTTTCTAAAAATAATGCAGCTGGAGACTCCAATACATTTTCGAAACTATTAGTACTTTTTTTACGACTCATAAAATTTTCGGCCTTCATACAGAATAATTAAATTGCAAGGAGGAATTTATAACTGTGAGGAATTATTTTTGAAACTCTACGTATTAGTTTTGTGAGAGAGCTTTTAAAATGTCATTAACTATTTATTGATCATTCCTCACTTTATTAAGATTTAATCTGGAACAGTGTCACATTAATCGATACTATCTAACACATTTTCAGTATTCTTTATGTTCAACACTAAAATAAATTAATGAAAATATTGCCACGTAATGCAGCGGACATCGTACATAGTAAATAAGGATAAAGAGATCTTTCGGACGAGAAAAAATGAAAAATGAACGTTAATAATAAATTATGCGATGCTAGTTTTCGGACTAATTTTATGGGTACATTAGTTTAACATCTAAGAATATAATACGGAAATATTTAGAGGTTCCAGAAAAATTAACAATTAAATGGTTCGGTAAGCGGTGATAAATTGCGTAAATGATGTTACTCAATTAATTTTAAGAGAAATATTTAAACTACTTGTAATAGGTAGGACGGACTATTTAAATGAAGTAAGCGATGTTTTTGGAGAGGACAGTAGCTGGAGTGGGGCGGGTTTTCTCATGCTCTCTACATCTAGATGACAGGACCGACCAACAAGCTATGCAGACTGTGTTACAGATATGTCCCTCTCAAACCCGCAGCGTATATATCTACTTTCATTCAGCTTCGATGGAAAGATAATATCGGCACTCAAAATTAACTACGTTTTACTGCAGATGATATCGTAACTAAAACATGACTTTGCCCTGGCGGCTCCTTCCAAACTCCCCAGCAAGATAATAATTGAAACAGACATAAATACATTAATTTAAGCTTTATGACACAAAGCGGTTTTCCTTAATGAACTTATTTCATTATCAGGCTTTCATTTCTCATATACATGTTAAATATTCCTAACCCTAAACATATCTATTTTTGACACAACTACAACTGCATTAGTTCAGATTTATTGTATACTAGCTGGGTGCCCGGTGACACCAAGGACTCGTTTCGATTAGCCGGCTACAGAATTAAATTCAACATTAATCTCTTTGTCAACAAATTAATTAAACCATCGCCAAGAGCGAAACATTTCTGAAACATTGCCTTTTACGCCTCCAACATATTAATCAAATCAAGGCATCTACTGATACCTTAAATAAGTACAAACATACTTAAAGAAAATTTCAATTATATTCACAAGAAGAAGATACTTGAAACATCTCGTCAGTCTCATTACCGTCAAATAATATGTGATGGTAGATACATATATCGGGAAAGAAGAGTTATCCATAACCTCTAAAGATGGCAGTCAACAGTAATTAGAATTAAAAGGCAGAATTGAAAGCAGAAATCACGAAAGCAGTAAGATAAGAACGCAGTCTGTCGCCCAAGCTTTTTAACTTACATATACAACAGGTCATGAAGAAAGCTAAAAAGGAGTATATAAAGATAATTACAATGCTAGGAAAATAAATAAAATCCCTAAGGTTTACTGATGATATTGTGGTATTAGGGAAGTCAGAGGAAGACTTGGAAACCATAATAAATGGCATGGTCGTGATCCTATAGAGAGAGTACAACATGACGATTAAGAGAGGGAAAACCAAGATGATAGAGTGAAATATTGGAAATAGTGGAATAACAAAGGCTGTTAGATTGGGAAGGGACTTTTTAAGGATGTTAAGGAATTCAACTGTTTGGGCAGCATAATAAATATGTCTAGTAGAAATAAAGAGTGGGATAACACAGGCAAGAAAGGCTTTCGCAAGATAGAGAAATTTACTTACGGCAAATATAAGTATGATTATTAGGAAATTATTATTAAAAGTGTTCGTATGGAACACGTTATAAGGGTGCGAAACGTGGACGTTAGGAGTTACAGACAGAAAAAGAATATAAGCTTTCGAAATGTGGTGCTATAGGAGAATGCTGAAAATCAGATGGGTGGATATGGTAACTAACCAGGAAGTTCTAAGCGGTTCAGGGAAGCGAGAACAATTTGGAGGACGTTGACAAAGAGGAGGGATAGATTAATAGGCCACTTTTTGAGGCATGAGGGTATTGTAAAATTAGCATTAGATAGAAGTGTGTGGGGTAATAACAGAAGTAGAAGGCCGAGAATGGAAAACGATAAGCAGATTATGGAGGATAAAAAATGTTGTTGCTATTTATGAATTAAAAGGCTTGCGCAGGGTAGTTTAGCATGGAGGGTTGCACCAGACCAGTCTTTGGACTAGTTCCCACAACAAAAACATATATATATATATATATATATCTACAAAAGTATAATTGTGTGTAACGTATCTCAATCATCTGCTCTGTGACTTATGAACATTTTGCAATTTATTAACTAATTACAAGTATCATTACTTAAATGCAATAGTAGCTAATTTTAAGTAATATAACATGCTAGACAGATATATATGATCTTCAGTCTGATTAACTTTAAATAACGTAGCCTGTCAAACGTGAAATAACCGTTAAATGTACTAACAGTTATGATAATTTTTAATTACTTTTCGTTAGCGTTGTCGTTGTTCTCGTCGCAGCACACAGTTGATAAACATCTCGCTTGGCTGTTTCGTGATGGAATAATGTATTCTGTTTAATGTTCTTCATGTCTTTGGCCTGGAAGGGGAGAAGGAACGCAAAACGTTTGTATAGATACATATACATATCAACGAAAAATAAAGTTTAGTAAATTTGTTACAGGTATAAACCACCTGGAGTGGCCGAGTAGCAATTCTTAATCATTTTCATAGCCGCTCATAAAATATATTACATTACTATTTATATTATTAACTTTCTAAAAAAGTATCATTACCTAAATCAAATGTTAGTTAACCTGAAGTATAATTATCGCGATGGCCAGAGTACGTAGACTATAAATTTTCGTATACATGTAAAAAACTAACAAAGATAAAAAGACAAAGATCTGATTTAAATTTATTTTACAGGTAAACATTATTATTTCCTTCGTGATTCTTTTTAAGATAGTTTTGAACCTTCCAGTTACTGGACGATTCTCCTCAAACATTGCTGAATGTAAATTGTTTCAACAGCTTATAGATATATTTAAGAATGAAAATATCCCTTTGTTCATATTTTAGGTTGGTTTTTATTTTAAAATTGATCACTTCTTCCAATATAAGATCTAATTCAGTATTTCTTACCTTACTTTGTTTTCTGTGTACGTTTTAAATACAGCACACGACGCAAGTTTCTTTCTTCTGATTATTACCGATTCCTACACTAATACTTGAATATTATTTGGTTCTGACCTGTTCTGCATATAAACTTTGCACAGCAGACTCTCAATTATCCACACTAACGTTGGGGCGCGAATAATCGAAAACATCGGATAAACGAAACTTCACACATACAAGTTACTACACAAAACCCTACTTAAGTTTACCAACCAGTGTTGTTCATTATTAAACTTCTGAAGTGTGGTACATAGCCTATTGTAGCTGAAACTGTTCTGTCGTAGATTTATAGATTAAGTGCTCTGTAACTTACTACATGGTATCCCTGAAAAACCATCCCCAATTTAATTCGATTTTAAGAATGAATTAAGTTCAGAAAATTGAACAAGTATATTCGGACACAGGCGGAGAAAATGCGGAAATTCCGTGCCTGCGAAATAGGTCCGGGGTCAAGTATGTTTGGCCACCAGGGAACTATGACCCAAGAAATTTTCCCCCAGGCCTTACCCCTTCCTCAGAAAGTGCAGATCCCACGGCGTCGAAAATAAATTATTATTATTGTTGAAGACACGTCACCTGGGGTAGCGTTTTTCCATGTAGAATAAGAAAGTAAAAATTGGCTGAGAGGTGAAAAGCAGAGTGCATTATAACGTGGATGGAAGTGGAAGGCGGGAGAGGAGAGCTAGATAGAAGTATTGGTTGAAAGTTGGAAGGAAGAAATATTTAAGAAGATAAAGGAAGACGTTATTAATAATTTAACGAAAACAAACACACATCTGCACAACAAAACAATAATATCTCAGCCAAAAATATCTGCTGAGATGAAAATATTGACCGAGACTCAAGACAGAATTTTTCCTCGTCGCTCGGTATTGCAATAATCTCCTGTGTTCCACCTGCCGAGATGACATACTTCTGTTCGAAAAGGATTGCAACAATTTTATGACTGCCATACTACAAATCCATGAAGATTTATAGTATGTCATCCCTGATACCAGGACTATAAAGTTCCTAAATGAGCGAAGAGCGAAAAGCAGGTTCGTAGATACCTGCGAACGCGAAAAACGGCTACAGCAAAAGCGGCGGTCATTTTTGAACCGGACACTATAAATGAAACAAAATTATTTCTAAACTGCCAGAACATGAGGCAATGCGCAAACAAAATATTAAATTTTTAAGACCTCGTGCGGCAACGAGTGTTGGACCATTTGGTTGAATTGACCCCACAGCGTAATGCTACGACTGCTTCCTGTGAAGTGATGTCTAACGACGGTTCCACAGGAATACTAACACGGTCATCGTTGGAAAGGGTGGTGATTTTAGTGGGTAGAATCCCACACTACTACCCAGCCTGGACGCTGGGTAAGTGTTTTTGAAAGATTTTCCCCTGCCCTCGCAGAAAAAAGGAAAAAAATGATACACACAGGAAATTTTATTATAAAGAAGATACAAAACAAATAGGAACTGTAGAAATGGACTCTGAGGAATGAAATCCATGTCTAAATGTTCTCTCAAGACAAATAATATATTGCCTGTAAATATTTTTTATTTATTTAATTGTCACATCAAACGACGTGGTTATTAATGACCACGTTCACTTTACAATTACTCCTTTACAATAATATACACAGTATAATAATTTATAACAATAAAGAGGGGAACAAAACAAAGTAGTAGAGATACATTATATATTATTGAATAGCTTCAAGTCTTTTAAATAATTTATTATGGGGATTATAAATCTAGGTTTATGAGGCATTCCTTGTAGTCGTTCGGGATTACATATTATCTTTTTTTTGCAGCATGTACGCACATTCCTTTATTAGGTGTCGGGTGGTGTATGATGAGTTACATTTATCGCAGATGATTATTATTGGGTAGTTTATTAAAAGATGAAAGCCATGAGGAGCATATACTCAGCCTACTTTATGCAGAATTTCTAGGGGTTTCCCTGCGTCTCTTTAGGTGAAACGCCGGGTAGAATCCTTAAACCACTGCCCGGGGGCCCTAGTCAACCCTTGGCTACCTTGGTCTACCTTCCGTATCCCCCCTTTTCAATTCCCTTCCTATGCTGTTAAAGGGGAGTTGCCTGTTTCAGGATCACCCTCAGGTAGCCCCTCCCCCCTCCAAAAAAAGCGGAACATTGCTTTAGCAGACAGGGGCCTGTGATAGTTTCTCTCGCAGGCGCTTGCCTCCAGAGTGACTGCGGGGCTCACCTGATTATGTCGGGAATGTCTCGTACACTCTGTTTTTTTTAATCAAAGTTCTCACATGCAGAGACACCTACATCTAGGAGCTATATGTACAGGGGTCGAAGTCCTTGAGCATAAGGCAAGAGTTGTCCGCTGACCCCATTGGATCAGTTGGCCAACTGCCTCCTGAAACTGGCAAAGTCACGGAGAAGGGAATGCTGCGATCCCGCAGCAAACTCGTCTTCCGTCATTCGGAAGGGCGTGAGAATAGTACCCAATGCCCGACCAACCTGATTACCAGATACAGGTTTTCAAGGGTTTTCCCTGCATCTCTTTAGGTGAAACGCCGGGTAGAATCCTTAAACCACTGCCCGGGGGCCCTAGTCAACCCTTGGCTACCTTGCTAGATTCCGTATCCCCCCTTTTCAATTTCCTTCCTATGCTGTTAAAGGGGAGTTGCCTGTTAACCAAAAAGAAAAAAGAAGAGCATTACTTGTTTAAGTGCGACATGATTAAATTGTATGGCTTTATCATTACGAAAGATGAGAAGTGGAAGCAAGCGCTATTGGAGGTACTCTACCGGATTTCACTGCGATTTTCCCAATTAAGCGCGCATTTTCAATATGAGATCATTTTTATGATGGTAACCAGGGCTGCGAGTCCGTTGATCCTGGTTTCCTGCGAAGTGCTGAACGCACGCAGGCACGCAGGCAGAATCCCTGAATCGGTGTGAGCTCCGCAGTCACGCCCCGTCCAGGAAGCACAATCAGGTTCGGCACTCTCTTACTCGGAATTGAGGAAGTGGCTCGAAACCGAAAATTAGGCGGCCGGCCATTAGCTTGGAAGTAAGTGCAGAATCATCGGTGGTAGTTACTGTAGGGAATCGCAGGGGCAAAAACAGCTCCTGAACGGCAAGCGCGCACAATTAAACAAGACGGTCGCCTGGCTGCCTGCTTTGCAAATCGCAAGGTGTCGCTATTCACACCAGCGCCACCGCCACCGCCAGGTAGCAATTTGTAAACGTGTTGAGATATTGAAGAACGGCTGCTTTCGCGACATTACCATAAATTATGCGCAGGAATTATCGCTTCCTCCTCCGTGACCGGGCCGAAATAAATAAAACATACAAGCTTATCGTAGCCATCTGGGAACAATTATTATTCAGAATCATATGTTTATTAACATAAAAGCGTGTTTCTCGCGTCTTCGCTAACAGCGAACATCGGGAAAGAGAGGCGCACGGAAAAGATACGAGAATATATCCTTCAATTAGCGCTCTGATTAGCATTGACACGTGAAAAAACATGTTATTAAATTTCATAAGGTTATTACTGCAGCTGCAGCTTCGTTGTGGTCTGGATAATTATTATTGTTACCTCGCTCTGCGCATTATGCCAGCTATGCATGATTATTCTCCTTCTTCCTGCCACCAAATAGGAGGAAGTGATGCCATCACTCATTACCTCCACATTATCTACGGGTAATGATTATTATTCCGGCTCTTATTACAGGAAGTGTAAATTCACGAAACAAATGCACGGCGGTCTCAAATGTAATGATTATTTCTAGACGAAAACTGCTTCTAATTAACAATCTTCGTGACACGAGGATGACATCACGAGCAAAAATATATTCACAATTTTTCAATTAGTAAATAATTCACAAATTAATATAATCTCATTAACAACAACAACAACGCGCAAAACAACACATCGAAGCAATCTATTTTGAATAATTATTAGGGTTGCAGGCGAACGCTACATTTGATATTTCATACCGCGGGTGAAAATTTCAAGGACGAGGGTGACAATCCGCATATTTATAATTGTACCAAATTAAAAGAATTAACAAAGAGGTTAAAGTTACAACGATATATACAAATTCTACACTTAAAATGATACCTAATTCTCTATAATTTAATCAAATGAGGTCCGAATTAACTTTATGTAAAGCAAAAAATTATTGACTGTAAATAAAATTAGAAAATAGTAAATAGAATTTGCCTAAAATATATGCGTATTATATGTAGTAACACAAATTTACACTAAAAATAAGCTCGCCTGTGAATGAACATCACCACTTCTGGATCACTTCGTCAAGATTTATCATTCTTGCATTAAATGTTGGTCTGTTCTAGAGAATATATAAGGCAAACTTCTACAATTAGAAGATTTTTTTAAGGATAACGTTTCAGTTCATTTCTACCTTCATCATACCTTATGTTTTCGGAGAAATAATAAATTCGTATTGTTGTTGTATTCAGTTCTCTGTCTGGTCTGATCTAACCCTCCATGCTAACCTATTTCTACATAACTACCACATCCTCATAATCAGCTCCGCTTATTCCATTCTTGGCCTCCCTCTTCTGTTTTTACCCCACACACTTCCCTATAATGCTAATGTTACAAGACCTTCATGTCCGAAAACGTGGCCAATTGATTTATCCCTTCTATGGACAAAGTTCTTATTCTGCACCAAATAACAATAGCTTTTATTCTGCAACTACTATCGTCTACGTTTCGAACCCATATAACGTCACAAACTTTAATAAAATTTTAGTAATTATTTACAAATATTCATACTTATATTAACCATAAGTAAATTTCTTTTTTTTTCGAATGTCTGTCTTACTTGTGCTACCTTCTCTTATTGTCTACTATACTTCTACCATCCTAAGTTATTGTGCTGCCAAAGTAGTAGAATTTCTTAACTTTCTTCAAAATATCCCTTCACAATCTAACACCCTTTGTTATTCTACTATATCCTTGATTTTCCTTCTATTAATCCTCATGTTGTACTCTACCTCGAGAATCACATCCATAACATTCATCATGTTTTCCTAGTCTTCTTCTGTCTCCTCTAATACTATAATATCATAAGAAAACCTTAGGGTTTTTATTTATTCTCCTCGCAGTATAATTCTTTTTACATATTCCTTTTTAACTTCCTTTATCCCCTGATCTATATAGTAGTTACAGAGCATTTTCGAGACACGGCATCCTTCTATTACTCGTTTCTTGATTCCTACTTTCTTTTCTTGCTCTTCAGTTATAATTACTGCTCATTGTAATTTGTAGAGGTTAGGGAAAGTGCATTTTTCTCGATATTCTGTTCTCTTCTAGATCCTTAGTATGTGTTCCAGGTTTTATATTATTAAAATCATTTTCTAAATCTACAAATACCACGAACGAAGGCCTTTTTTTCTCATGCTGTCTTCTAAAATTAGAAGCAGAGTAAATATTGCTTCTCTAGCTCTTTAAACAATACTTATCTCATCTAAATCGCATTCTATTTGATGTTCCATCCTCTTATATTCTCGGAATTGTAAATTACTACAAAAAATTATAATTATGTTGCTGAATATTCCATGGAAACGCTTGTTTCCCAAACAACAATCAACTTCCCATATTCACGGACTTCCACGTTTTCCCGCAACAATCTACTGGTCAAAAATCGTAAAACCGTATCAGGTCCCATTTAAACATACGTGTTCAACAACAGATTCTGGACTAGATTTGCCCCGGACCCAAACTCGCTGGGTAAAGACTTAAAAATCCGAGTTTTGCTATTTTAAAATTAACTATTTGATGTGAACATCGTCTTGTTGGATTCCTTTTTTAATAGAAGATTTAAAATACTTAATCACCTTTAGAGCCTCCCGCCTCAACGAGCTCTACGTTACCTAAAGAGAAAACGTCCACAGTATGAATATATTTTTTTATTAATTTATTTATAGTCACATAAGCAAAAAATCATTAGCGACTTATACGAAATTACAATATCCGTTACATTTTGGACTTTAAATTAACAATTTTGTACATTTCTTCTTAACATTTATATTTTCAGTGCTAACCTTAAATGTACCTAAAAGAATATATACTAAAAGTTTACATTTTATGGTATAAATAGTTTTTTTTGGTCGATTTTTATAATAACATTTGTACCTTTTATTTTACTATGGTTAATCCTTGAAATTTGTTTTTTGTAAACATATGATGGATGGTTGTTTAGCTTAAATCAGGACTTGAAAGTTTTTATGAAAGTGTTGTTACAGCTTTCACACTTGTTTCTTCACACATTAGGTACAACCTTAAAATTCCTAAGTGTATCGCATTTCCGACAAAAAATATTGAGGACAATATATTAAATCCCGTATATGTCAACAGGTAAATTCAAAATGTTAACCATTGTGCCATATGTACAATCAAAGTCCTAAGTCGTAAAGGATACGACTTTCTAATTAGCTGTACTTATCTAGGATTATATGAAAAAAAAGATTTCAGAATGCAAAAGTCAAATAACGAGTGAATTGTTTGAAAACATCAGCTAATTTATGGAAACCTTTTATTTAGCTTAATAAATTTCACTTATTTATAAGTTTAAATAAGGCCAAAAACAGACAAAAAATAGTGAAACAAAACAAACTATAATTTAAAAACAACTACATGTTTCGGGCCTGATATGGACCCTCTTCAAGTTGAACTGAATAACAATTTGTTATTATCAATTATTATTATTAACAATTTGTTATTCACTTAAATCTGAAGAGAGTCCATATCAGAACCGAAACATGTAGTTGTTTTTAAATTATAGTTTGTTATTTTTCACTAAATTTTTGTCTGTTTTTGGCCTTATTTAAACTTAAATTAAACTTACAGACGTCAACAATTATTATTCTCTTAATTACTTTATTTCTTTTCAAAAGCGTATCGATTATTTATTCTTTTTATATTACAATTTGCAATATTTCATTTATGCAAATGGCAAAAAGAACATATTTTGCTAATTTAATTCTACTGTAATATATCATTTTTAATCTAATGCAGGCGGTTTCGTGTTTTAATTATTACATTGAGAAATATAAACTTAATTACATTTTATAAATATAGTAATTGAATTAATTGTCTTAATATTGTAAATAAAATACAAAGAATGGCCGACAGTCAGAAATGGATTACTTTAATTTGAATACATTTCGTTCCCCAAATTTAGAGACATCCTCAGATCTTTAATTAAAATATTACAAAATTCCATGTTGCTGCTGCAGTAGCATGAAACTTTGCAATTTTGTAATTTAAAAAAAGACGAGATCCCTATATTTGGGAAACTAAACATTTTCAAATAATTTTTTTCATTTTCGACTTTTGGAAATTCTTCGTTTTTATATATAATTACTTATTTGTAAAATAAGTCTGCAAGTATTTAGTGAGAACTTTTCCAGTTAACTATATCCTTCAGTAATAATTTGTTAAAATCTTACTACAGTAAATCTTACTATAATATTCTTCACTTAATTTTTTATACAACGACTATCATTTTTGAACTAGTTATAAACATTAAAATTATAAATTCAATATTTTTACAATTTATTGGATTACAGAATCACGATATATTACAAAATTCATCCTCTTTTATTTATAATAATTTTATGATTTCACCATAACTCGTCGGTCCTTAGCTTTATTTGCTAGCCTAAAAGTTATATTTCATGTGCAAGAAAGTATTTGCTCATTTTAAACGTCCGCAAACTGCTAAATGTATCATATTGCTACCATACCTTCTGTTTGGCACAAATACTACACCTAAGAAGACAAATACAGCTTTCTTTCGGTATAATTATCTAAAATTTTCAAATCATTATATTGTCAGTCATATTTTCCTATAAAATTAGCTTCATTATGGCTCACACCACAGGTGACCATGATATTAAAGGTTAGATTTCACTGAGTTTAATTCATTTTGTTTGTTTCTTTCAAAATATGTAATAATCACATTTCCTTATGTTAAATAAACGTTAGTCTTGGTATTAAATTAATATCTTTGGAGTAATTTATTTTACATCACTTTATAGTCCTTGTTCTTATTGTATTTACTACTTAGACTAGTCTGAAACAATCCTCCATGCTGACCTATCCTGCGCAATCCCTCTCATTTCTGCATAACTACCTCATACAAAATCCTCCCTAATCTTCTTAGCATATTCCATTCTCGGCCTCCCTCATCTGTTCTTACCCCATACACTTCCCTCTAATGCTAATTTTACAAGACACTCATGTCTCAAAACGTGGCCTATTAATCTATCCCTTCTCTTCCCTCCATATTGTTTGCTCGTCCCCTATTCCCCTCAGAACTTCCTCGTTAGTGATTATATCCTGCCATCTGATTTTCAGCATTCTCCAATATCACCGCTTTTCCTTATGGAAATTCGTATCTTCCACGTTTCACACACATATAACACCACACTCCATGCGAATATTTTTAGAAATGATTTCCTAATATTCATACTTATATTAGCCGTAAGTAAATTTCTCCTATTTACGAAAGACTTTCTTGCCTGTGCTGTACAGCACTTTGTCTGCTATACTTCTACCATCTCTAATTATTATGATCGCTAAGTAGCAGAATTCCTTAGTTTCCTTCAAAAATATCCCGTCCCAATTTATATATGTATGCATTCATTTAATCTACAAATTGGCAGATGCTCGGTGGCAGGTACACAGGACTTAAACTATAATTAATAATGTAGTCGTAAAATCCATATTTAACCTATAGTTAACAATATAATTATGTTACTTCAATATAAATCATATGTGCAACTAATAAATAAATGAATAAATATACATGGAATTATATTATTAGAAGACAAATTTTGAAAAAGGAATAATATTGGTTTTGTCCGATGAAAAGAAAGAAAAAATTAAAATAATATATGTATATATTTTACTTTAGTATAGTGTTAGAGATTTCGGAACACTGACCACTTTACTGATAACACTAAACTATATTTACTACAAGGAGTTTATTTTAAGTCTAAGTATCCTTTCCGTTAGAGGAAATTCTCCAAAAAGTCCTGCAGGCAAATTGTTCCAGACATTAATTGTCCATTAATGAACGTAGACTTTCCCGGTGAATAATTCGGGTGAAATCTTCACGGTTAACCAACCGGGTCAGGCTTTTAAAAACACACAACGTTTCTGCGGCCATTTTCTGCCGCCGTCTTCAGGCTATATGAAGATAGCGGCAGAAAATGGCCGCAGAAACGTTGTGTGTTTTTAAAAAGCCTGACCCGGTGAAGATTTTATCCGAATTAATTGTCCAATTTAGGAATGAGAATTTTCCAACAACATCCGTTTCTTTACATCCTCGCTTTTAGTTTAAACAAGTGATAACTCTTACCGTACCGAGTCGATTAATTTATTCCATCTCGGACTTCCTGCGAATGTTTTTGACTTGCAAAGGCACTGTAGAAAATGTGTATCGTAGCTCTTTCTTTTCCTGTCTGTATCGTATCCCACCCTAGTCGCTTTACCTTTTCGTACCCATGCCCAGGTACTATTTGTACGAATTCTACGGCCTTTCTAACACCCTTTGTTATTCCACGATTTCCCATACTAATTTATTTTACATCACTTTATAATCCTTGTTGTTTTTGTAATTACTACTTAGATTGGTCTGATGCAACCCTCCATGCCAGCCTATCTTGCGCAAGCCTTATCATTTCCTCATAACTAGCACAGCAAAAATCCTCCCTAAACTGCTTAGCATATTCCGTCCTACATATTGTTCACTTTTCCCTATTCTGTTTACAACTTCCTCGTTTGTGATTCTATCCACCCATCTGATTTTCAGCATTCGCCTATAGCACCACATTTCAAAGGCTTTTATTCTGTTCCTTTCACTGTTCCTATCGTCCACCTTTCGCACCAATATAACGCCACGCTCCATGCAAACATTTTTAGCAACGATTTCATAATATTCACACTTATATTACCCGTAAGTAAATTGCTGTTTTTTGCGGAATAATTCCTTGCCTGTGCTATCCTACTCTTTATGTCTACTATACTTCTACCACTACTAGTTATTATGCTTTCCAAGTAGCAGAATTCCTTAACTTTCGTCAAAAATCCCTTACCAGTCGAACAGCCTTTGTTATTCCACTGTTTCCCAAACTACATTCCATCACCTTCGTTTTCCCCTTATTAATCAATATGTATTACTCCTCTTCCAGGATCACGTTCATGCCATTTATTATGGTTTCCAAATCTTCTTGTGAAGCCCCTAATACGACAATATCAACAGCAAACCTTAGGGATTTTATTTCTTCTGCTTGCAGTTTTATTATCTTTCTATATTTATAAAGTTACATGAAATATTTTTTACAGTTATTAACTGCGTTTCTTTATTTTTTAAATTCAGAATTTATCACCATTTAACAGTAACAACTATTTCATGTACTATATGAGCAATGTTCTGAAATTCATGGAACGATTATGAAGTTAGTAGAAAACTGTTAAATTGAAGTTGCAAATAATACAAACTGTGTAATTTTTTTATACTATTACAGACTTCTTAGATTTTTAATATATTTACTGCCTTGTCAGCCCGAATAATTCACATGAAAAAATGTTTATATTTGAAATTATATAAAGATGTGCTTATTGGATGCGCCGTAATGAGGTACACGATGTGAGAATAAGCCGCTCATCGGACTAATTCATCGCAATGTGATTCCGTCGTTAATCCAGAACGTGAGCGTGAAGAGCGTCCAACTGCAGCCGATATTTCGCCGCACAACATTCACTACTCACTTTGAAGCGGCACAGCCAAAGAAGTTCCAGGAAACGGGATGCGTGACGCTGCGCACACACACAAACACCTGTTGTTTCGGGAACAGGGTAATTGGGTCTGATAATTTAGTGGCGGCGTCTGTATTCCCTCGGACGACTGCGAAGTCGATTACCCGTGATCTCCGCGGGACGTCCCTGCGACAATGGCGGCGCTTCCGGACTGCCGCGATAAGAACGCAATTTGCTCCGGTATATTTCGCACACATAAATCATACTAGTCTAAGCTGGCCGCGCTCATGCCTAATTCTTGCCGAAACGGTAGCTACGCACTAATTCAGAAACCGTTATCTTAATTCGTAATGCTTACACGCATAGTGTATCCTTAAATGTGCGTAGAAAGTGTAACAAGATCCGTGATCAAAAAATTACACGCGTAAAAGGAGGAGACATACATCCAAATTTGCGATACGTGTGTGATTAACTCGAAGAATGCACTCTTGTTATCATAAAGAAAAATAACCATAAACAAATATCCAAATGAAACGTTAATACTAAATTGAATATTGCAGTTATCCAATGTAGTTTTAATATTAGTACAGTTTTGAAATTTGTTGAAAATGGTGATTTAATATTATTATTAGCCTTTTTTGGAATATCTGTTGTCTATTGTAAGAAAATGCACGAAAATAAAGGAAGAACGAAGAAAGACAGTTTGGTTTACAGCGGTCAGTCACAAATACGGTCCGATAGCAGGTAGCAGCGGCTCCCCTAGGTGCAGGTTGAGAGTACCCACCCACAGAATGACTTGCCTAAAGAACTACTGTCGATCATATATAACTATATTACACTTACCTGTTATTTTATTTTAAAGTGCATAATAAATATATCAATTCTACGCACCATAATATATAATTTACTGAACTTGAGCAATGTTTGATACACAGATAACAGTCTTGATATATTACTTGTTGAAAATTTTAAATACAAGTACTCTATATGTCACCAAAATTTTACTGTATAATTATTTGTTTATTAGAATATATCTTTGATAAAATTATATTACGAACGTAGAATCTTTGTTTTGAATAGCACCGTAATTAGCTATTTAATTACTTATTAGACAGTTTCTTATCAATTTCCATGAATATATATATATATATTAAAATAAAACAAGTTGATTGAAGTCCACTGGTTAAGGCATACAGGGGCTGATTGAAATTCCTGTAAATGAAAACTTTATGCGCTGACATTTTAACTGTGTATTCACAACACACATATGTAGCAATGTAAAAAATTTTGTTTCTCTAAACTTGTTATTTGTTGAGATATTTTGAAAGTTATTCTCAAAATTTGGCAGTTTTGAAAATGTTCCTTGCGTTACGTACTTGAATATATTTTAGCTTTTTTTTTACATTAATATGTAGGACTGACAATCGTAAACAATTGTCGGTATTATTTTTGAAATTGAATAAAACTGTGGGGAGAAAATAATTTCAGCTTCATAAGATTACTTAAAAATTGGCACTTTTCATCATTTTGAAAATTTGTTTCACCTAAACTACTTAATCCATTAGGAACCTAATACCTGTAATTGTAGGTATTAGCATGTAGATTATTGTACAACAAGAATGAAGAACATTTGTGACGCATAGAAGTTAGCAGAAATCATGAAGTTAAGAAAAACACATTTTTCTGAAGAAAGTAATCATTCATTAATTTAAAATTAAATCCCTTTAAATTAATCCTGAGCCTTTAAAAATGACGAAATTGAATTAAAAGATTTGCTATATGACTGTAAGGATTATAGACATATTAATATGAAAAAAACTAGAAAACCTTTTTTTTTCTCCAGATTTTGGCCCAAATTTCAGTCCCCGTGTACTTTAAGTAATAAACCGTAATCGTTTGTTTTGATTTATAAATATTATGTGTACTAAGTGACGCTTAACAAACATAAGATTGTGGCTGAATCGTGCGTTATCGAGGCTAATAAAGCGATGTTCCCGTTTATAATTTTTATAGGTACTCCATTGGAGTGTGCGTCTACCTTAACGCTGTCGGGGTTGTACAAGAAAAATGGGGAGAGAAGGTGGACATCACTGTTCCCCTCTTTGATCTTTGTATCATGTGTGATCTTCGTGTAATACACGGTATTGCTTCCATAGTAAATGAACTTGTTGTGAATGGTATTATGAAAACGATATTTTTGCTCAAGGATCCACCAAAGCATATACTTAGAATATTCGTGATAATTTCATTAGTATATAGTTATTTCGACGTCAAGTAATGAATTATAAAGGAAAAAATAAGTTATAACAAATGGAAAAACTTGGTCTGTATATCATTCATAAGTTGAATATAATCATGCCTGTTATATATATAGCACTAGGAAAAAGTTGTAAACTAATTAGTAGACAGTTAACTGACAAAATTCGGTTATAAAACTATTGCTACACGTTACTGTAATCCTTGATTCTTTCATCAGGTGGTACAAAATCCCAAGTGCCGTTACATTGACAGTTTTCATAAACACAGTGTCTTCATCTAGCACACCTGTTATAAAATAATATTGATTTTATTCAGAGAATAATAATTAAATTTACCTTTTAAGTTTTCTCCTGACATTTAATAACAAAAATATCAAATGATTTAGTATATATAATTTCATTTCCGCCGGCTTTCCCGATTAATTTGACGTCGAGAGAATTCACGGGTTTCCAACCACCGTCGTCATCTTCAACATATCAACGGTAATGCACTGATAGTTTGAAGACCCAAGAACACTTTCAATCATATATAACAAACTTCATCAATTAGGTCAACAAATAAGTAAAGAGTATAATATATACTGGTTAGTCATTCTGTCCTGAGACGAATCCGTGGAAATTTCTCTACATTCGAAAATGGTTTCCTATCCTTGACAAATTATTACGACAGTGAGATGTTCCGGCTGAATTTAAATTCCACCAACAAATTGTAGAAAGTAATTTCTGACTGTAAATGAAAGAAAAATGTTATATCAGCATGTGTTTACAAATCCATCGTTTCCATGGTAGATGACACTGACGTACGACACGCGGTGTATTTCTTGTCTGTTGCAGAAGCAGAAGGGCTCAGTCTTAATTTCAGGAAGAAGCCGTCATGGTGTTAGTTACGGCCAAGAAGATGTAAACGGTCGAGAGGGACCACGGGTGCAGAGAGCCAAAACATCACCAACCACATCGCACATTTGCAGCGATTTTAGGCGCTTCTATGCGTCAGTCAGGCGAACATGCAGGGTGGCATCGGAATGTACTTACACTAGATTTGTGGGAACAGGAGAGCAACCATGGTACAAGCTCCAGGTAAGCAGCTCGCTAACATGATGCAAGCCAAAGTTATTTGCGTTCTGCATGACGCGTGCACATATTTTCACCAGCGGATTTCCCTCCCTGAGAAATATCATGTAGCTCGTTTCATCAGAAGGCAATACCAGTATTGTATTTTTGTTGACAGTCCTCTTCACCGATGAAACGTCCTTTTCCTGGGACGGAATCATCTACTTACATAATCGTCATGTGCGGCCTGCAGGGGAAATCATGGTTCGGTATCGAGACTTACGGGCCACCTACCACAACGCCTCGACGTATGTAGAGTTTTCTGCAGATCACTAGTCGTCTTTGGTTTGAGAAGGTGCTTTCGCAAGAAAACAGACAATGTGAGTGATTCACGGTGGAACGAGTAAACTCATTCGCTGAATCCCGAAGAGGCCACTTTTCACATCTGTTGTGACATGGATGTGATTCAGGCCATGTTCTCTGAGACGGGCCAAATTTGGCATCGTTACACAGTGTAACGGCGCTTTTTAAGCTTTACGAGAAAACGTGTGAATTAGCGTAATAGGAAGAAGAAGAGCTGTGCATGTTGACTCGCTGAGTGGGGAATCTCTCTGGCGACGCGGCTTGATGTACAGGATTTATAAGATATTAAGATATGAAACTCTATAATAAACTTAAGATGTTCGTCAATAGAAAGAGAAATGTTCTACAATATCATTGAGTTAAATTATCATTATTTATCATACGAATACGCTCCACTAGTGAGAGAACGAGTTCAGTAACACTTCGCCACGTCCGGAGTTGGACCATTAATTCTAGATTGCAACGTGGTACAGGAGTTTGTTACATCAGACATTTTAATATGACCCTTTTTATAACACTTACAGTCACTTTGTCTGTGTAATTGTGCATAAGAAATATGTAATAAAAATTACGTTAAACTTAGTTTTGTAGAACAATTAAGTGATGAAAAAGGCACAAAATTATATAGAGTAAGAAAATAAATAACATACTTTACTTGGATAAGATTTCTAATCTCTAATATT